>JABSSZ010000038.1:0-148724 GCA_013755755.1 Fusarium sp. NRRL 25184 | reverse complement strand
GAGGGAGGGAATGCCCCGACGAGGAGAATAATAATGAATAATAAAAAGTTGATGGCGTACGAGTTGGTGAACCTTGTTTCGCTCGCTGTAAAGGGGCCCGCTTCCACTAAATACCTTACCCTTGGACCTCTGGAGCTTTTTGGCGTGACGCCTGCTCTGCTGTAGGATACAGTGCAGTTTGGGGTGGCTTACAGTTACTGTTGCAAACCCCGCACTGCCTACTGGTCAAACGGACTGCGTGCGTGCGTTAGAATAACTCTTACTCATGGCCCTTGCGCTGCGCTGCTGATAACGCGGGGTTTGGTACGAAGCAGAAGAGCTTAGTGGGTTGTCCAGGGATTGGATGGAATGGCCAAGGCTAATGCGAAGTGCCTGAAGAGAACAAGGGGGCGTGGATAGTGTGACTCCCGGTCAGAGATGAGGCCCACTGAGAGGGAAACACAGAGCCCATCCCAGCAGCATCCATTGCAGCAACAGCACAGCGCAGCACAACGCAGCGTAGGATAACTTGCCATCACAGCGTATTTGGTCTGGTGATAATAACACTACTACATTGTTTCTAACAATCGAGTCATTCCTCAAAGCAGACAAGGTGAAAACTCTTCACCGTAGGATTCCCTATCTCCAACCATTCGGTCATACCGCTCGTTATCTTCCCAGTGCCGACACAAACTTTCCACGTCCCCTGCACCCACCTTCTATCAGAGCTTCCAGAAATAACTATCTCTGCCTTCACCGAGACACACATCGTCTTGGTCCCCGCCTCGCTCCGACAAACGGAGATCTGTCGGGGAGAGATAACGGGCTGTGGATCAATGATCACCCAGCTAGCCCAGGGTGCTAGATAAGAGTGGAGGTGAGGAGATGCCCAAGATACGTAAATCTGCATCTCTACGCAGCTTACTCCGACAACGCAGTTTAAACATTGCTTGGCTTAGGACATTCTGCTTGGCAGAGGCGATCACGGATGACTTGGGCTATGTCATGGTAGTAACAAGAATCTCAATTCGTTCATTATGCTCGTAATTATGCCGTCTAACGCCCAATCATGTCTCCCCTGCAGTAATTCCCCTCAGAGGATGTTACCCTCTGTGTTTATTCCCTGATCTTCCATCCATCCTTCTTTACATGCTTCTATTATGTATTGCTACCTCGATTCTACAGTCTAGCAACGGGATCCAACAAGTCCTTCATTTCCGAGTTGGGGTACTCACAGTTGAGAGCTGCATCGGGCCGCTCCCTGTCCCAAGCCCACTTCTCCTTGAGCTCAGGCTCGAGCTTGTCCTCGAGCATCTGCACCACGTACTTGCCCAGCACAGGGAAGAACTTGTATCCGTGGAACGAGCCACATGTTGCGACATAAAGACCCTTGGCACCTGCGTGCGGAGAGATGATGAAATCTCCACTAGATGTGAATGCGTCCCTGTAACGTTCGGTGTCAGTCGGTCTTTTCTCGTCGTCATGGTGGGGGTTTTACATACCAGCAGATGCGGTGCTTCTCGTACTTCCAGTGCGCACCCTTGCTTCCGAAAAATAGACGGTTGGCGTTGTCGATGTCTTCCTTCAGTGAGTTGGGGACCTTCCATTGAGCGTAGTCCTTCTCATCTGGTGGTGCGGAGACGACACGGCCAGGGAGGACTGCGCGGTGGTTGCTGAAGATGTTGCGACCCCACCACTTGATCTCACGATCCTTGGTAGGTGGCAGACTGCCGATAAAGGGAGAGTCTGCAGCTAGCGTTAGTTGGTGTTCTAGAAGGTGTACGTCACCCGGGTATAAACTCACTGTGTCTGTAGGTATATCCTTGGAAGCCAACGGGCATGTCCTTCATCTTGGCGAATGACTGGTCATCAAGCGTGACCATGCCGGTGGTGATACCGGCAGCTGTGATGCGATCGCCGGATCGGAGATCAGGCAGGTTGTGGCGCGCAGCGCTGTATTCCAGAAGCTTGGCTGTGTATGCTCCGGTAGACAGGATAACTGTGTCGGCCGAGATGATCTCGCCCTTGGCCGTTTGGATGCCTGTGGCGCGGCCGTTCTCAATCTGCACCGTAGCCACGTCTGCAACGATGTACTTGACACCCAGCTTCATAGCCTCGCGCGTCACAGCGCGCAGAGAATCGCCTGCAGCTCCCCAGCCACTGTTTCTGTTGACAAGGACCTCCTTGGCACCGGTGTAGTCAGCCTCTTCGTAGAGACCTCCATACAACTTCTTAGCCTCCTCGATGGTGTAGACTTGGATGTCCGAAGCACGGCCGAGCTTCTTGTAGTTGTTGATGACATCCTGGGCGTAGTCGCTGCGACACACCCAGAATACACCAGCCTTGTGAAAGTGAGGCATCCAGAGAGGATCAGACTCGAAGATATCTTGCGCCTCAAGCGCGAGACGGCAGTAGAGGAGATCATCGTAGTCTGCGCGAACAACCTTGTTCCAATCCCAAGATGCAGCTACGCGGTTGTCACCGTCATAGGGATCTCTGTCGACAATTGTGACAGAAGCATTGGGGTACTTCTGGATGAGCTGGTAGGCGGTTGAGACGCCAAAGACACCGGCTCCCACGATGAGGTATGATGAAGAGGCCATTGTAAGCGGTGCAATGCTATTGGCAGACAGGTATGGTGAGAATTGGTCTGTCAAATGGCCTGTAGCAGTAATAGAGATGATGTATAATCACCAAGTAAATTGATCGTGTATTTCACTTCGTCCACTGGGCTTTTTATCACCCCGCCTTGGAGACAGTGCCGGTCTCGGTGACCACCGTATTCCGGACGTCTCTCACCAAAAGTCATTTTCCGGGTCAGATCTGGAATTCCGGAGCTGACAGCCGGAGTCCGGGCATGGGGTAGCAGAGAAACCCGATCACGTGAGGCTTGCTATCTTGGAGTTATTTTTGGAGATATCGTGAAGTCGTGATAGCTTCATGCTGAAGGATCAATATCGTACGATGGATGGTTTTCAGCTTGATGAGATGAATAGTACCGAGGACCATGTTTATTGATGCCTTCATGTGTCCGCATTGACCAACTGGGTGTCTAGCCTCCCTTCTCATCTCCTCCTCCACCATTTTGGTGGCCTTTGTTCACAAATCACCAGACCAACACCATCCCATCCCATTCCAACCATCCTCTTATCCCACAATCTGCTGGCCTACCCTCACCTCACCTCACCATGAGGTTATCCACGCCTCTGTCCAGCCTTCCCATCCCTTCATGTACGAGTTGCAAGCCAGATCCCGTAATAGGAAAGGCCTTATCTCCATATTTTGGACTCTCCCCCGCACTGCAACTCGGTATCCACGGCTCACGGAGATCATTGATATCATTAGCTGACTCTTGTTTCTCCGCACCCAGAGATAACGCGTACCTATAATGTTGTTTCGGGCCTAGCTTCATGCATAATTTGCACTCGGCCAGCCTCAATCGGCATCGAACCAAGACAAGGGGATGGTCACTGCCTAGACTGCTTCAGATGCGAAGGAAACCAGATTCACACTAATTGGGCCTCCAAGACTTATCTCGCTCTCCCAATGCCTCACACCATCTTTAGCTCGGTTGGTCCGTAGCGAAGTGAGGCTAGCAATCTGTCAAGATACCGCTGCGAGTCTTGCTTATCTTGATGCAGTTTGGTCCACTTCCCCATGCACAATGCACAAAGCCCGTCTCGACGTTTTTGCTGGCGTGGCAATGCGACGGATAAAGAGAATGCCGGCACTCGTCATCCCTACCCCAGAAGTGATGAAGCCAGATGGAGGCCCAGGCACCAACACATGGCCAATGCTACTCTGCCTCGCGTCGCTAGTCCTTTCTTATCCTATCATTTGACCATCGAGATGTGACACAACGCCCGGTCGTGGATACCGTCTTTGTGATATCTACAACCCCGGAGTGGCGCAACCGGGACATACCAACATATCCCCACGTGTATCATCAATGCTTTCGAGAAGCTGTCGTGATCATGCAACATGCTCGAAATGTGTAAGTCCTGCCGATTTCGGTCTATTTTCAGGATCTTTGTGTTATCACGAATCCAGCATCGGCGGCTAACGGCAGATCTCCAACTGACGCGTTGAACCAAGCAAAGATGTTCCAAAACTTGGTCTATGTCAAGCGTTTCACTCGCTTCCTTGTGTTTTCTAGTGAGTTTCCTTTCACTTACGTAGATAGGAAGGAGAGCAACATGGCGTCGATAGCTAAATCGAGATGTTCGTCGTAGGGTAAGAGTTGACGAAGATCACGATGAGGCTCATCTCGCTTACACTATCCGTGCCTGATCACTGTCCATCAAGCATATTGTTGTCGAGGAGGTTCAGGGTAGTTTCTGCACATTGCTTTCAGCGTTTCGCTCTTTTGTTGACCGGTGAGAGCTGCAGTGCATGGATTTCTGCGTATGATGTTTATGATAAGTGATGCATGCCTTTGAAATATACAATGACCGGAACTGCTTTACTAGTCACGCTCGGGGCTTGCGAAGTTCTCTCGAGATGCTGAAAGGAGGAAGAAGTTTTGAGTGACAGATAGGAAGCCAAGTGGTATATACAACTAGTTTCAACTCATATCTTTGAGAAGTTATTGGCCCAGCATGACATCTCTTCCATCGCTTTATAACATACGATTCTTCCAGTGCTCTCGTACGATATTGTGATTAATACTGTCTTGTGAAAAGATGATACTGCCAAGTTTGAGACGATCCGAGACTTGTTGTTCAATCTTAAAGTCAGAATGAGCAACTATTCAGAGAGCATCCCGCTACTTGAAAGATTCTGATGTCACTTATCCTTAGAAAACGAATGATTCTGAACTCATTTCCGATTGTTACTCCTACGATCTAATCTACGCTTTTCTGCTAATTTGAAGGCTCATGGCTCACTGTTTGTGTATTGAAATCTACATTCCCGCGGGAATGGTAAAGTCACGATAGTCAATTTTACTTACCATTGTCACTCGTTTTCCCGCCCGAAAGTCCTGCCATTGATAGCGCCGTGCTTTATCATGAATTCTTGAATGAAAGAGAGTAAGATCAAGCGGAAACATCTCATTTCGTCTGGGGGCTCCCTGAACACCAAGGGGGAGAATCAACCGGCGACCCCATACACGAGCCATCGGTTGATCTTACCACGAAATATTTCCCGTGGTGGAGTTTTGAGTCCGTTATTTTCTGGAGTTGGGGTCCAGGCCTAGTTCTATCATCTTGGGTTAGCTCAACGATACGACTTTTAAACCGCGTAGCCATGCCCTGCCATACCCCGGACTCGCCGGCACAGACCAACTCCAGCTCTTTACAACTCTCGCCTAAACTTGCTTCACCTTGGGAGTAATCCCTCTCTAACTGAAGACTAGGCGAGTCGTTATCGATTTTCTCCGGCCATGTATCAGCAATTGCAATCAATCGGTCTCCGCTGTCCCCATTTTGATTATTGACAATAATGCGTTGCAGCGATTGAGGATGTTGTTACGAAATCGCTGTGTCCGCGTGATCATTCAGGCTGTCACTGCTCCGGCATTTGAATTCCATGAGGAACAAACAATGGAGACATCAATGTTTCGTCACCTCCGATCATGTGCTCGGGTGCACTTAGACCGAATTCTGTTTCAGCCTTGTCCAGCGCTTCTGGAAATCTGAGAAAGCAGCAACTTGAACCGATATACCCAAAATAATCAATCTCGAAGCTCCGATATGGAACTGCCGGTTTCTAGAAATTCATGATCCTCACCGCGAAGTCCTCCTCCGTGTCTGGGCATCTGCAGGTCCGGAACGGTCTAATTGCAACATCACCAAGACACGGAGGTTGGTTTGCTTTGACGTGGGGGAGCACGATACACCTCGCCGTGGCGTAGACAACGGCAAGACCCCTAATCGAGAAGTTAACGCGCAGAGCTAACACTAACTAAGAGGCCGTCATCTATGACTCTTGGAGGATCTAATTGAGGCCGGACATGGCTTGTCAAGGGGGGTGAATGTTGCTAGCCGGGCCCCAAAGATAGGCACTCCGATCATGTGACCGGTCATCAACACCGGAACAGAGGGCCACCTGATTGCAAGCAACAACTCAATCTATCGAGACGAGACGGCGTTAGGTATCAGGTGGCAAGGGGGTGGTCTCAATGTTGGCGATAGAGTATGGACACGCCCTGATTAGCTTCAGATGTGCCAGATTGACCAGATGCAAAAGAAGTATTTAGAAGACGACTAGATCCAACCTCAATCGAATTATTATCATCATCAATAAACACTGCTCTACCATTCCAACCAACAAGACTTTTATATAAGACTTTGAGTCCTTATCTCTTGTCTTCACATCTTCACTCTTATCTTCATCAAGATATCTAACACTTCCTCCTCCTCCTCTCTCTCACACAATCACATTCACAATGGCCCAGTCATTCTTGAAACGATACTTTGGCCTCGGCGGCTCTTCTACTCCTGCTGCCAGCCCTGTTACCGAGAAGAGCGCAGTTCGTGCTCTTCCCGCTTCATGGTACACCTCAGTCGAGATGTACGAGCTCGAGAAGCGCGCCATCTTCTCCAAGAAGTGGCTCCTCACCACTCATAAGGCCAGAGTCCCCAATGCTGGCGACTGGCTCAAGTACGAGATGGCCAACTTCGAGTTTGTCATCGCCCGGGATGAGGATGGCAACATCAACGCTTTCCACAACATCACCCGCTTCGGTACCTTCCCCATCGTCGCTCCCGAGCAGGGTGACCATGGTGATGCCAGCACTGGCTTTGACCAGAAGCAGAATGGCCTCCTCCCCATCCACGTTAAGGTTGATGCCCGTGGCTTCATCTGGATCAACATGGACGGCGCTAAGACCCCTGAGGTCGCCTGGGAGGATGACTTCGACAACATTGACACACATGAGCGCTTCTCTTACTACAACTTTGACGACTACACCTTCGACCACGTCTGGCAGATGGAGGGTGACTACAACTGGAAGATCCTTGCCGACAACTATAACGAGTGCTACCACTGCAAGGTCGCTCACCCTGATATCCCCACCATCGCCGACCTTAACTCTTACTGGGTCGAGACACAGAAGTCTTACATCCAGCACTTTGGTGCCCAGCGCCAGGACCAGATTGACCGTGGATTCCGCATCGCTGTCACATATTACCTCCCCAATGCTTCCACCAACATCTCTCCTCACTTCTTCATGCTCCAGCGCTTCGTCCCTATCAGCCCAACTCGCTCCATCATGCGATACGAGTTCTTCCGCAACAAGAACTCCAGCGACGAGGACTTCAACCTCATCACTGAGCTCTACAAGCGTGTCATGTCTGAGGACAAGTACCTCTGCGCTAACGCCCAGAAGAACGTCAACGCTGGTGTCTTCATCAACGGTGAGATGCACCCCGAGATGGAGCAGGGACCTCTCTTCTTCCAGCAGAGCATCCGAGAGCAGCTCCAGAACCACCATAAGAAGGAGCAAGAAGTCGGCCATGAGATCTGGCCCGCTCAGCAGGAGGCTCCCCAGACTACCATCAACTCCAAGGCGACAAGCTCGACCAACTACTCATCAGGCATCGACATCCGGCCAGCGCACAAGGCCATTGTTGTTTAGACTCGGGAATGACTTACTGATTGATTTGGATTACATGGGAGGATTTACAAGATAAAAGCGAGTTTTGCTCTTTTACACAAGATTGCATTGTTTATTCACGAAAGATTATGACCCAGCAGATGCTTAATTAGCTATACTATTGCATCCTGCAACATTTCTTAGATAGAAATTGAGACCTTTACTTTACAAAAGCTTCCCTGACCATCGTGACATGCTCTGAACAAAGAAGCGGTGAATGCTCGGTCAAGAGATAACAAGCTTCAGCTATCTGGCCTCCCACCATGATAAGGCCTTCACACCACAAGGTGAGGCTGAAAGCGGACCGGGATACCGTGATAAGCCGGTATCTAATCGACAAAGACCGTGCTTGCAGTTGCACGCCCCGGACAAGAATGTCCTTGGGCAGCTCGGTAGTGATATCACCGAAAGCTTAAATCGAGATTTCCAGTCGAAGACGAGACAACCCCTCACAAGAACGAGATAAACCAATCAGTCTACACCCTTCACCTGCACACCGTCTTGTTTCGTGTTGGAATGCTTGTGTGTAGCGCTAGTGATGCAGCACTTGTTAGGGGGTTACCATCCATGGACAGTTGCTGTGCCTGATTTACCGTAGCATGTTCTGATACTGAGAGTACACACCACTAGCTTGGGCTGCCCATAAAGGCTGCGCTGGTATCCGTAATGCCTATAGCATTGTTACGTCGTCCTCCAGCCTTGCCACGTCACCAATCACGATGAAATGGTGGGAGGCTTTTGGCTATTGAACATTCCGCCAGTCATGACCGAATATTGATGGCCCAGTAGCTTTGACAGTAGGAAATTGCCGTCGGTGATGGTTAGTCATAAATCGAGATTGAGGTCGGTGCATTGTGCACCGTACATCGGCACGCGTAATCGTATTGCGGTTGGAGCGAAATTACTTCTCATCCTCCTTGACCCCATGATCTCCGACCCGAATGTTAAAATTAGAACCACGATTGACTTCGGTAACTCTCGATCAAGGTTGGAGCAAGGAGCAAAGGGGAATTTTTTATAACTAGACACCTTTCTTGAGCTTATAGCTTTCTCTGCACCGTATCTCCCCATTTGTACGATTTGCATTTCGAGAAACTATGATGAAGTCCTTACATACAGACACTGATACAATGGAGGGGCTCAGAAGCTGAGCCTACGTCTTCAATGTCTTGCCACAGAACTTTAAAAAATGGAGGGCGAACGAGACTATCGGACCGGTCAGGGAGGCTGCAAAGGCCACAAGGCCTAGGCACCTGATGCCCGCCTCAAACCAGCGCCCTTGAAATTGGAAATCATCACCCTTGGATCCGAGACTTTGGTCAATATACGCAAGTCGGCAAGGGAGCGCCGGCTCAGCAATTTGCGATTCCGGACCCCAGGCCGATAGACCCGACGTGGAGGGCGTCTAGAAACTAGGTTTTTTGTGAAATACAGTTATAACAAAGAGCTTGCGAGTCTCGTATGACACTGTTGATCCAGAGAGCTCGTGATGACTCTGAACTTCGCTGGATCATGTCTTTCGTACCCGCGATAATGAAGCAGTACTATGAAGAGAACTTAATACCAAGAACCTTATTATAGTCCACGAAATTTCAAGGCAATATATATGATAGGAATTGATTGGTCCCACTGAGGTCTCGGTCTACGCCAGGGCCCATTGCCAACGTATCATTCGTCACTATGGATTTTCTAACTCTATAAACTACGTTGATAAGATACTGCTTGATATTTGTATCGGCTAGATAGTCAGTCCCTGGTAATTGGGCGTTCATAACTTTATAAAACACGGCACGAGGCCATAGCAATGTTGCACTTACGATGACGCTGAGAACATCACGTCGGATGATGATCTGGGTGCCCAACACTTTTCGAGCATATAGCTCGGCTACATGATATTATAGTATATTAGTACTGCTTCTTAAAAGAAGCTCTATTCTTATTCCACGATGCCAGTAAGGCTTTAGGAAGCTCAGGACTTTGCTTCGCCAGAGTTCAAGTCAGATTCGCCGAAGACCCTATCAACTATCGTGGAGTGTTCCAAGCCGAAGCGTCTCACGCAAGCAACAAATCTCGATCAAACGAGAGCCTCATGAATACTTCATGAAAGACAGTGACGATTAACTGTCCAGGACGAGGCCCAGGACAGCAACGTAACAGAAAACCTGAAGGTACGTGATGCAGTACCATTAAAGCCGAGTCTTCCTCAATATCACAGGACTCAATCACTTACTGCTCATGCTACTAGGGGAGTATCATTTCTATGGGGAGCAGCATTTTCTAAAACGTGATTCGTGAACTGATGGTCTTTTGTTTGCGTGCTATTGACCTCTGATCACGCAACAGGATGATAGCTTATCAGCGGAGTCATCATTATAGCCATAGCTATTATACATGTTAGACATGTCAAATCTGTCTTGACGGTAATGCCTAAGATTTAGTCCATCGGAATTGAATCATTGAGATCAATTTAAAACCGACAAGTATTATTGGTTCTGCGAGACATGTGGCGTTCATAAGATTGGCATGGCAACACGAGATATTGATCTGAGGACTTCCCCGCTCCTGAGTCGTAACATAATCATGAAGAAGCCAAGAGCTCTTGCGTGCTACAATGTCGTGCATGAACGCAATCACCGTGCATCTGGCGTAATTGCCTCAAACCGATTTCGGATCTGATTGCCCCGAGTCTTCCTCAAAGCCGACTGCCTTTATATCAGTCGCATAGCCCAGCTTCATTACACATTCCAAGTTATTTACTTCCCATATCTTCTTTGAACTTTATAATACAACAGAATGCCTCACAAAATTCGGCGTGTCGCAGTAATTGGTGCTGGTCCAGCTGGCGCCATTGCGACTGATGCGCTTGTCAAGGAGGGAGCATTCGATACCATCCGGGTATTCGACCGCAGGTCTGCTGTTGGAGGAACATGGTAAGAGACATTCTCTTTTTGGAAGCAAACGTATCTCACGGCCTAATAGGATTCATACGCCGCATCTGCCACCAGGGATTCCCTCCTTGGAGAGACTAGTTAGCGGAGAGGCTGACAATGAGGTCACTGTTCCTGAGAATCTACCAGCGGTTACAACAATCTCTGAGGCAGTAAACAGCCATCAACACCGATTCTCAGACACCCCGATCCATGAGAATCTTCACAGCAACATTACGCCTGACATCATGAGCTACACTCAAGAGCCCTTTCCCAAGAAGCTCTCACAGAAGACTCTAGATGAGTATGGACCAGACTCACTGTTTCGACATCACTCTGTTGTCCGTGAATGGATAGAGGGCATATTTTCTCGTGGTGGTCATGACAAGTTGCTTGAGCTGGAAACGACAGTCGAGAGAGTCGAGAAAGAGAATGGCGAGTGGGTCATAACTCTTCGAAAAGTACTTAAAGGCCGAAACTACTGGTGGAGAGAGACATTCGACGCTGTGGTTGTAGCATCAGGCCATTACAACGTACCCTGGTTTCCAGAGGTCGAAGGGCTGTTGGAGTTTGATAAGAAGTTTCCTGGCGCGATTCATCATAGCAAACACTTCAGAGAAGGTTCCAAATATAGAGGAAAGGTAAGCACAATCTCGGATGTCTAGTATCAGGCCAGGCTGACGATGGAAGCGAGTTATTGTGGTTGGAGCATCAGTCTCCTCCATCGAGATCATTCACGAGATCCTGGATGTCGTGGATGGGCAGGTCTACGCCTCCGTAAGAAACCAGCCCATTCCAGCTTTTGGATGGGTTCCCTTCGAGCATCCCAAGATCACCATCAAGCCAGCCATTCAACGCTTCGATGCAGGGACTGGCCGTGTGCACTTCAGCGACGGTTCATATCTTGACAACATAGATCATATCATTTACGGGACTGGTTATACCTTCAGCTTCCCTTTCATCCCTGCGGTTCAGAAGCGTGTCAAGAATGCCTATCGTCGACTTCCTGGTGTATATCAGCATACGTGGAATATTGAAGATCCAACACTGACTTTCGTCGGAATGGTAAGTCTTCTAGCTTCCAACTACTTCTCAAACTGACTTAGTCTCGCAGCTTGGAGGAGGTTTCACATTTCGAGCCTACGAGTGGCAAAGCGTAGCCATCGCTCGTTTTCTTGCCGGTCGTGCGAAGGCACTACCCTCTATCCCGGAGCAACTGGAATGGGAGCGGCAACGTGTGAATGAGAAGAGAGGAGGAAAGGACTACTACTCTATTGCGCCTGACTACGAAGGTTTCTTTGAGTATCTGAGGAATATTGCTGGAGAGCCTGCCGAAGGGACCAATGGACGCAAGTTGCCGGCATTCGATCCGCAGTGGTTGGTTATCTGGGGTGATATGGTGACACCGAGGTTGGAGAGCTGGAGACGAAAGAGAAAACAGGCTGAGAGCAATTTGGGACTGAAGTCAAAGCTGTAGATACTGGGTTGTAGATGTCGTGGAGACGGAAGTAGTGATCCCATAGAGCAAGTTTTGCTAGAAGCTGACTCTCTTCGCGACGAAATATGATAGTCTTTAAAGGCGACCGCGAATATACTTTCAGCAATAGCTGGCTCAATAGTGAGAATAGATCAAGTGAAAAGGCAGTGAAGTTCGGGATGCTTCATGAACCCGGAGATGTTCATGTTGATTGAGTGATTTCATCTGTGAAGAGAGTTGGCGTCAAAGATGTATGTGCATGTGGCTGTAATCATGAATACAAAAATATGTATTAGATTAAAAGTCTGAAAGCGATCTATCTCTGATTTGCAACGCCGGTAAGTAATAGTCGTTGCATGCCACTATTAACTCAAAACCATCCCATCCCAACATCCAAAAACTCTCAGAAAAGAAGATGACACCGAAATTTTCTCCTGTAACCCCAAGAATATGTAGATCATTAACACATTTCACCCGACAAAACGCTCTCGCCGGTTTATCGTCTCGCAAAGCAGCACATGATGCCGGTTCGTCCAATGAACCAGAGGAAGCCAAAGAAGCGTACAATGGACAGCACAGCTGTCGAGTAAAGAAGAACACGGAAATACGTAGGCGTGCGGACGTCTGATGCTTTCTGAGCGGAGCGTTAGTATGTTATACGGGACAATGGAGAGTGAGTGACTTACTGAGACGCCGAGAGTGATGAAATCGTCCGTGGTGACAACGACGATGAGAACAATGTTGCAGAGAAGCCAGAGAATAACAAGACCAGTTCGGAAAGATTTGTACGAATCTTCGACGTCCTTCTTCTCGGGCTTTTCCTCTGCCATTTCGCTCATGGGTGCGAGAGCTCGCCAGACGACCTTTTCGAACTTGCTGTCGATATCCTCCTGTTCCTGCTCAATTTCCTCGACCACAGCTTCCTTGCCCTTCTCGTCCTTGACGATCATGGCTGAAGGCAGAGCTTCGGCAGTATCAGAGCCCTTTGTTCCCCATGACACATCGTGCCAGTTGTTGAAGGCGTAGACCATCAGGATGTTGATGTAAGTTGACATGAGTACGAGGTACTGAGGGAACGAGTGGAACATGTGCCACGGGTCGAGGTATAAGAAGGAGGCGATGTAGTTGAGACCGTAAATGGTGAAGAGAGCAATAATGATCAGACCCGCGACTCCGGTATCGCCTCCGAAGAAACTATCAAAGAAGGCTTTTCCGGATGCGAAGGAGATCTGGTCCTCAATAGGCGTTCCAGTGAAGGCTCGGTATACGAGATAACCAGTCAAGACGAGAAGATACATCTGGATGAGACCGAAGACCATGAAGGAGAGGACGTAAGTGTACTGTGCGCCCTTAGGTCTGTTTCCGAGAGCGAGGACGAATTGAAGGACGAGGAAGGCGATGTATATGTATTTGATCAGCACGTTCACAATCGGCGTGGCTGTATCGCCAAATGGCCAACCATGGTATCCGGAGAGAACCTGGGGCGTTCCGACAAGCTTCATGATGATGGTAGTGGTGAGGTAGAAAGCCGCGAGCGAGAACCAAGAGAACAGGACATTGACCAAGTTATACACGAACTGGATGTGCAAGAAAAAGAGACGAATGAGGTTATGCCCCGATCCATACATTCGACCAAAGTGCATGAGGGAATAGAGCGACATGGCGAAAGATCCATTCAGCCATCGACGTCGCTGGCCGATAAATTCAGCAGCGCCTTCGGGA
This sequence comes from Fusarium sp. NRRL 25184, assembly GCA_013755755.1. Lineage (NCBI taxonomy): Eukaryota > Fungi > Ascomycota > Sordariomycetes > Hypocreales > Nectriaceae > Fusarium > Fusarium sp. NRRL 25184. The sequence goes on along the minus strand of JABSSZ010000038.1, from coordinate 135,022 downwards.
ACATCAGTCTCGCCCTTGGAGGCCTTGATGTAGCTGAGATGCCACTTTTGACTGGCCTTTGCGACTAACTCGAAGCAGAGAATTCGATCCTCGGCAAGGAACATGTTCTTTTTGAAGATGTTCATGCCGTCAATACCCTTCTTGCCCAATGACTTGGAGAGCGTATGGTCGCCGTGAAAGTATTGCTCCAGAGGTCTACCCATGATAGCGCGGAAGCGATACGCCGAGAAAGCACCAGGCAAAACACTGACGTATCCAAAGGCACTCTCGAGCGGTTTATCGAGGACGTTGGAGATCTTATACTCGAAATTTTGCACCGCGACGAGCGGATTGAGAAGCATCTTTCCACCCTTGCCAAGCATGACGTGAATCTCTCCACAGGCGCCGCCGAGATCACGATCGTTGTAGAAGCCTTCCCAGAGCGACAACAGGGCGCGCGGGCCAGGTTTCGTTCCGGCATCAATAAGAATGGCGACCTCCGGGTTAAGAATGCGGCCAAAGGCATTGAAGAGCCAGCGATGCGAATTGATCTTCTTGCTGTTCTTCTGCTTGAGACAGAAAATAAACTGGACGGGAGGAAGATTGCGATGAGGCTTGTCGGGATCGGGACGCACGAGCTGTTGATCAGGTGTCACGGAGACTTGGCTGGTGTACTCGAAAATATGGGCGACGGTTTCTTTGCCGTTGACGTCCTTTTTGAGAACGCCATCTTGATAGATACCAACCGTCGCGAGCACGTCGAAAACGTTCTTGTCGACCTTGTCGAGACCGTCAAAGACGAGACAAACGACGATCTTCTGCCACGCGGGGCCGCCCTTGTTCCAGAACTTGGATCGCTTGAGGTTCACAATGTCCCGAATGTTCTGCATCGTTCCGTGGAGGGTACGCGCAAGTAGCACCTTGTCCTCGTTGTAATAGGTGATGGCGATGAGGAGTTCTGTATGACGGTTATACATCTTGGGGCGGAGGTTAAAGCCGTTTCGCAGGGTGAAATCGTTGGGGTCGCATGTAGCAGCTGTGTAGCGCATCTTTGTGAACTCCTCCTCCATGCTTCCGGGGCCGCTTCGGTATCGCGGTTCGACGGCGTTTTTGATGGCGCTGGGTACGGGATAGTCGATGCTGAGAACAGAGCCCTGCACGAGCTTGACCTTGCGGGTCTTTGAGCGACCGAGGCCACCTGCGAGTTGGTTCTGCTGCTGTCGCATCATCCAGCTCTCGTCGACGTCGAATTCTTGGTACGCTGAGTCGGGGCGCCCATGGGCAAAGTCTGGAACAGAGAGGGCTTCGCCATTCTGACCCCAATCTTGCATCGTAGGCGCGCGGTGCATGACGGAGAGACGAGACTCTGCCAAACGTGAAGCTTCAACATCGTACTCAGGCTCTGGGTACTCGTAGCCCGGAGACCCAGGCATGCGACCGTGCTGGTCAGCAGGATAATGACCAAAAGCACCAGGTCCATAACTGCTGTGACCAAAACTATGGCCGTCGAAGCTGTTCTGGCCTACGCTGCCGTGGTATGAACTGTGTAGAAGATCGCGGCTCGACTCGTTCTGCTCGGGGACAGGTCGTTGTGCGCCCAGCGGAGGAGGCGGGGACAATTGATCGTAGTCTGGTTCGTAAGGATTGCTCACAGGAGAAACACGAGCGGCGGCTGTTTCGTCAGATTCGCGAAAGTGGTACTGCAGAGAAAGCGCAAGATTAGATCACTGTGTAATTGCGTTGGTTTTACTGTTGGTTGAGAGAGCTAACTTACAGCTTGGCCAGCTGGTAAATCTTGCATTTCCCGTGGCGCATCATAGCTTGGGCCGTTGCCTTGGCCTTGCGGAACAAAACCCATGATTGCGCTCTACTTCTCTGCCCTCAGTCCAAAAAAAAATACTCCAAAAAATAACTGAGCAAGCGATAGTTATTATGTGCGACGATATCGTGGTCCTCTTCTTCTTTTACAAAAAAACAATCCCCAAGTAAATCTGCCGATTATGGCATGCGATAAGATGAGCTCGCTATCGGAAGTGCCGGGCTGTGATGCAATGCCGCGCCAAAAACGGGAATTAAACGAGGGACGGTAAGCAAAAAAAAAAGTTATTACGACGGACGGAGTAAACTCTCTTTTCGTCAAGATATGATGCCGACTTTTGTTATGCGATACAAAAAAACGAGAGGATATTCTGTGATAGACACAAAAAAGAAAGGGAGGAGAAAGAGAAGGGGGAAAATCAGGTGGAAAAAACTGGACAGAGCTTGCTAGAGGGGGCGTGCTACAGTACAGTACATCGACACGACACAGGTCAACTTGCTTTGTGAAGCTTAGAAAAACACAGTGAGAGAAAGGAAGAGAAACGAACATGGATCCTTGTTCGGTCCAGAGAGATCGACCTCCGCCGCGTAACTAGTGTCTCCATATTATGCCAGCTTTTGCAGAATTGGTTGGTTGATGTTTGTGGTCTGTGACGTAGAGTCTCTCATCATGCCAATCCTGTCAGCCAAAAAGTCAGAAGAGACGAGAGGGCGATGCTATTTTTGGGAGGGTGACACATTGGGCACAAGCCTCGTATACACGCAATTCTCTGCTGCGTCTACCCATTTCATTGCCATGGGGGCAATAACGTACAATCCCGTGCTATTTCTGATCTATTTCTTCGAAGAAAATTCTTTCAGAGGCATATTTGATCATGGTTTATTACTGCTCTCGATCTAACGGACCGTTACGTCAAAAGAAAACATGGCGTCTTTTTTAATTTTAGGCCTGGCTTGGAGCGTTACAAGTAGAAACATGACCCGCCCCACCCACTGCCCCGTCCAATGTAGGTACAGCACGCTACAGCGGACTACGGGGAGTTACAGCACAGTATAGCCCGAGGACAACACAGTAGGTACCCCACGGGAAGCAGGGAATATGGATGTCACTCGTATCTGAATCGTTCTTAAAAATAGAAAAACAAAGAAAACTCAAATGTCGGGGCCAGATCGAGTCCGAGATAGATTGAATTAACGTTTACCCCGAGATGGGCCATTGGTGAATACTAACGTGGTCCTTGAGATCCAACGTCTGTTCACTGCTGAGATGGACTGTGGCTACACCAAAACCGCTATAGCCTCCCCTGTCATCTTGTTAGTGCACTGACGCCATCGTTGTCCTGTTTTTTCCCCTGCATTTAACGATTCCGCATAAACAACCAAGTCCCGAAGAGAGAACAAAAAGGAACCTCAAACAGGGAAAAGCACAGAAATCAGAGTGAGTGCAACTTCAGTCACCCAATTTGCAGGTCTTTTGATCTCTGGTCAAATGCTCACAGACATCATCTGCCATAATGACGCCATTCCGGCAATTCGGATCTTTTTTATTTATTTTTTAGGCGACGCCGCAGTGACTTTACTGGACTTGACTTTGACACGGGATGGAAAATAGCGCAATCGGCCGGCCTTCAGTTAGGTAGTTTCTAGAACAAATCATCGGTCTACCCGTTTCAAAAATCTGTCGTCTTTGAATGCGTGCTTGGGCTGCTACACGAGGTCCCTGCCAATATCGCACGATGAACAGTGCACCCTTACGTTGCTCATCTCGTTTTTCGTCAAGTGCAGAGACCATGTCAGCCCTGCTAAGAATTGGTCAAACAGTCCACAAACAGGGCTAAGAGGGACGATGAAATTGCGCTTCCAAGAGCTAAATCGATCGCGCGACGTAAAACGGTCAAAGCGACACTGTTCTCGGTTTTGTTCCGGTCATTCGAGATGGTCACGTGTTGATTCCTTTGTTTTGTCCTGACGCGTGTCATTTCTACTCTAGACTGACCCATCCTGTTGAGTTTCCGAATCATGCTGTTGTTGTATTCGCATTCATGCGTGATACGAATCCGATCTTAATGTACATGCGACCTCAATTATGTATGCGACACAAGATCTATTCCATCCACGTTACTTCCCAATAACATCGAAGCCCCAAGATTCCCATTTTTTGCCATCATAAGTACCCCGACGCGGGGATCGTCGCCACCCGATAAACTCCGGTCAATGCCAGTCACAATAACACCGCGGGTAGCGCCATGTACTTCCTTATAGATTGTAGACTGAAACTTCATACTTCCAACCTCAATCATTCATCCTTTTCATGACAGGCCTTCTTGAACTCCTTCAAAATTGCCTGTAGAATTGTCAGTATCATTCGTCACCATGGATAGTCGCACGTACATCGAAATCGTGATCTGCCATTGACATGAACGCTGGAGACCTGTCCAGCTTCAACTTGCCAACACGTGGGCTCTTGATGCCAAATGCAATCCTCGCCAGAAAACGCGCATCATCTCGGATGTCTGTCGATGTCAGTACCTTGTTGATGGCTGCTCTGTCGACCTGCTTGGGCGACGACGGGGGCAGCTTCACGGCTGCGCCTCTAAGACAGAACGTGCAGTGTCCGCACTTCTTCTTGTTCTCTGGAAGATCCATGCCGAAGTGCTGTGCGATGGAGAGGCCGAAGCATTTTGAGGCTGTGACGAAATTGATGACATCTTTGAGTCTGTCGAGGGCCTGCTTCTCGCGCCTCTTAAGGTCTTCGTAGAGCTTGTCTGTGAGATCGTCGATTGCTGCGTCCGTCTTTGGTAGCTTGTCCATCACTTTGTACTTCTGCTCGACTCCTCCGACGGTGAGGACGATAGCACCACTGTTGTTGAGATCATTGAGGAGGTTGATGATTTCGTTCCGTCGTAAACCCTCATCGTTGGCGACCTTCGTTGGGTCAATGGAGTGGAATTTCTTGGCCTTCTTGGCGTGCTTCAGAATAGCCTTGCTCTCTGGCGTGTTCATGCTCTTGAGACGGGGGTAGTATTGTCCATGTGCTTCGAACTTGTAAGAGCTATACTCAGGTGTCGTTGCACGGATGAGATTGAACCTGAGCTCCAACGCAGCGTAGATGACACTCAGGGGACTCATGCGGATGTCGAACTGTGATGACTGGCTGTAGTGGCTGACTTTGAAAGGCTCGCCAGGCGGCAGTTTGACAACATCGCCATCGAATATTTCCTTGAGGAGGTTGCGCAACGATTTGCGGGACGGTAGGTCTCCTCGCGCAAAGTTCTCTTTGATCCAGAAGTCTTCTGGGCAGAGGTAGAGCATGCAGAAGCTTGGTTTGCCATCTCGACCGGCACGACCGACTTGCTGACAGTACTCCTCGACGGTACTCGGGATATCCCAGTGGATGATATTTCGAATGTCTGCACTCATCAGTCATATGCTCACAGAGGCGACCGCTTGGACCAACCTGACTTGTCGATACCCATGCCAAATGCAATGGTTGCAACTACCTAGGCCGTTGTTAGTGCTGTCTTCCAGCCACGGATCATGACAGGCCGACCGTTTGGATTTTAGAGCTCATGAAATCATCTTGAATCAGTCTCTTCTCATCGACCTTCATGCCGGCGTGGAAGTGGGCAGCGGGGACCCCCTGCTTCGTGAGATGCGCCGCCAGCTCCTCAGCTTGCTACGTCGAGTATCAGCACTGAATGATCACAAGAGGATGCAGACAGGGAAACCTTTTGAAGAGTTGTGTAGATGAGTGTCGAGCCGGGATGCGTTTTCAATAACTTGAACAGAAGCTCATACTTATCATCCTTGGCCTTAACGACCTCGGCTTCGAGTCGAAGACTGAGGCTGTCAGCATAGATCTCAGGGTATGAGGCGTAAGGACTTACTTGGGGCGATACACTGATGTTCTGAAAACACCTTCGTCGGAAATGTCAAAAGCTTGGCAAATGTCTTTGACGACGGGTGGTGTAGCGGTGGCTGTCAAGCAGATGACTCTTTCGGCCTTGATCTCCTGAACGAACCGGGCAACTGTCTTGAGTCAGCGGAGGCCATTCAGCAGCCGTAATGACGCAAACCTTTCAGGTAGTCAGGGCGAAAAGAATGTCCCCACTGTATCAAGGTCAGTAAATGCGCTACATTTAACGGAAGAAGAACATACCTCTGAGATGCAGTGAGCTTCGTCCACGCCAATCATTCTAACTCCTCCCTTGACTCGCTTCATCGTCTCAACGAATCCCTCATTGTTGAGGCGTTCGGGAGCGCAGTACAACAGACGCAGCTGCCCCTCTCGCAGATCCTTGTTGATCTTCTGTATTTCATCCCAAGTCTTTGTGGAGTCCATGCATTCAGCTGCGATGCCCCTGCGCTTGAGCGCATCAACTTGGTCCTTCATCAGGGCAATGAGAGGCGAAACAACGATAGTAATACCAGAGTCATTAGCCTGCCTCTCTTTGATCTGGCGGTCCAACTCTGGAAATGCGATTGCGGGGATCTTCTTGCATTAGTACAAGAGGTCCGCTGACGATAGTGGAACGAGTGTCGAAACGCACCTGGTAGCAAAGTGACTTTCCGGCACCCGTGGGGAAGACAACAAGTGCATTATCTCCATCCAGAAGCCTGGAGATGGCAGCCTCTTGCTCATGGCGAAACTCTTTGTAGCCAAATTTATCGGCCAAAAGCTTTCTTGCAAGCTGAATTCGTTGTGTCTCGCCAAGTCGGCCATTAGAACTACTGCGCTTAAGACTGAGGGAACCATGTCGTGCTTTTTTAGCAGGCGCTTGACCTTGAACATCATTCTCTTTGCCTCTGCTATGCTTCTTGGGCGGATTCATGACTCCCGCCTCTTCGAGTTCGTCAAAGATGAGGTCATCTTCATCAACGTCATCAAAGAGCGCGTCTCCAGAGTCAAAGTCTTCGTCGGATAACTCCATTCTGTGATCCGATGCGCCGAGTAAATAATACAAACAGAACTTCTAAAACAATACCGCGTAAAAGAAGATTGATAACGGACGATTAGTCGATGCTGTGAGAATTCTTGGTGATTGGTGGCAATTAACTACAGAGGTGTCCGAGGGGACGCGTGCTGAGACTTACGCGGTGACGCCTGATCACGTGGTACGCTGGTTGCGAGGAAGGTAAAGTGGGGCAGTTATCGGGCAAGATGACAGAAATAGACAATAAGGTGCTAGCTTGAGCTTCCCTATCTTGTGCTTAATATGGAGATGAATTTATCTCATCTGATTCTTTAATTTTGTCGCCCTTGTGGTCTCACAGCCAAATGCATGTACCCTACATCACGCAGTCTTTCAGCATTTCCTGCCCTTTTTCTGGACACTCGAGTCGGGATAATCCCGTGATAATGCAATTGGCAGCTTAGCATTCTTTTTAATTACAAATTCGGCGGTAAGAGGAGAGTATAGCCGACTTGATTAGGTATTGTGTCTTGTGTTAAAAAACCGGTCATGAGTGACAACGCATTGAAAGTCTTGCCAACCAAGTTGTCTCGTACCCCAACACGTCGTTCCAGCACAACACAGCACCACCCTTTCGAATATACAGTATCGAAGTACCCGGAACATCATCCTCAGTCGCGTATCAATTGGCCCGATTCGATCGATAAAAATTTCCCATTCCCCATGGCTACACTGTGGGGAAACATGAAAACGCTACGTCATAGATGCGAAGCCATGACATTGATAGGATGAGACGACCATGACAGGCAGAGGAAAGGCAATTTACAGGCAATTCATAATTATTTTATTATCGAAATCCTCAACTCCATTCTTGCGTGAAACATCCATGACGTGACCATTTACTTATCCTTCAACATACAGATCTAAGAACAACCCTATAAGCGCCAAGACTCCCCTCATCTTTTGCCGGAGAAACACAAAAGATACCTTATTTGTTATCTCTACCCAACAATTATTGCCAACCTTGAAAATGTCGGGTTATGCACAGAACGAGCGTGGCCAGGGCATGTCTCACGCCACAGCCCCCTCCAAACTCTCCGAAGGTGTTCAGCGACAACTGCCCAAGGGCCTTGAACATGCACTTCCTGAATCTGTAGGTTATTTATGATCAGTCCAAAATAATTATGTCTAATGTCTTAGATTCACCCCACTGAGTCTACGCCTGGCTCATCCGGCGGCATCTCATATGCGAAGGGCGGCGAGGCATCCCTATTACCACAAAAAGTTCAGGAAAGTTTACCAGAAGCAGTGAAGAGAGCCATCCCCAATGCTATCCACGATACTGGAGACAGAGGCGATGCGAATGACAAGCACTGAAGCGGTGACTGGGTTTGCGGTCTGGTATCTTGCAAGATGACCAAGAACACGCGGAGGTAATGAGTTGTAGGAACATAGGGAGAAAATGATTTTATTGCAATTTACTGATTCGTTGCTTGCGATATGCTATTACCTGAAGGGAGGATTAATGAAACATGAGTCGAGATGTTATACATGAGTGATGTGAAGTCCCGGTTCCAGCAAAGTATGCGGCTTGACCACTACGCAAACCCATTGACCTACAAATACAAAAAGAGACCAGTCGCCAGGATGACTACTGCCGTGATCCCATGGCTGATGCTGGCATTGGCAGCCTTCTCTTCTGCCTCCCCTTGAACAAACTCCTTATTCGCAAACTGCCGCACAATGACAGCATCACCAACTCCAACAAAGGTACCGAACATGAAGCAGATTCCCATGCACTTCTCCGTGACTGCGGCAGCTAACGGGCTCACTTGACAGATCGGAGAGAATTGCCAGAACGCGTAAAGTCCAAGAGTGCTCAGACCCGTACCGATGTTTCGTAGTCCAGACGCGTAGATAAGAGACTTCTGGAAAGCTTCGGACTGCGAGGAAGAGGATTTCTCAGTCGCTGGTGCGTGAAGGCCGAAGAGACGCATGGCGTTGTAGGGTGACACGAAACTGTAGATTCCAATGCTCGTGCCGGTTACTCCGAAGAGGAGGGGAAGTGCTGAGACTACAGTCGTGGTGGTAATTTCGGCCGCCATGATGATTGAGTTGTTGGACAAGTGCGATTTGGTCAACAGGCTTCGTGATAGAGCGTCGGATTGGCTAAAGTTGATTGAAGAGATAATAGAATAAGATTGGTGATTGAAGAGATGACATTCATGATAGTGACGCAAGAGGTTGACTTGGCGATCCGCTCTCGTAGATGCATATTCTGTGTAAATCGCTAACGTTAGCTTGGTGGACTCCGCACCAAGCGAGGCACTCTCCGCAGCACTATGTAAGCCTTGGTTGCTGTGTCTCAGTATCGGATGCCTAAGTGAATAACATGAGGACAATTTGAGAGATCGTGTAAACTTTTCTTAGAAAGAAAATTGCGTTATTCGGTTATGGCGCGAAGTGATGCCGCAAAGATTCCATCTGAGCTTTCGCGCTCACGATACTTCGGGTTCAGAGGATACATGACATGTAGCCGTTTCATGGAACATAATAAAGAAATAAATCTAACTTATTGTATGCTAAGAGCACAAAACCCTCGTCCACGGGGGTAGCTTCCGGAGGATTTTGATATGCTGATTGCAGTAGGATTGCAGTAGGTTCCATTCTGCCCGAGACTGCCCTGGCTGGTTTGGAAAAGCTTCTTACCTGCCAGATACAGGCCCTAGATTCCATTGAATTGTATACTTGTTCCCTATCTCGACCTTAAGCTAATTCTTTCCCTGTCATAACTCTCAGACATGAAGAAGAGCGAAGCCAGTGGCCGAGCTTTGTTCACCGACACTATGCCAAGGGAACGGGTTCTTTGAGACGAAGAAAACAATCTCGCTAAGCTTCCCCTACGAGAATTGATGTAAGACAGTTGGCCCAAATACGAGCGAGAGGTCGGTTCATAGAACGACCTGGAACACTCATCACCGTTCCGATCAACTCTCTACCGTGAACAAGGCTGGGGCGTTAAACGAAGCTTTCGGCCCTAAAATCGGATCATAATCTCCTTATCTTCGAGAAATGGCAACACTTTACTCCAAGGCTGAGGTTCATCCGTGCGCTACACCTCTAGTTGCTAGTAGATATTGGACTTCGGCACTGAACAACCGCACAGGACCAATCCCCATTCGCCGATTCCCAAGTATCAATTGCGTCTGCCTAAAAGCCACTAATTTGCTGGGATATAATAAGGGCGCCAAGTTCTGCAGGTCAGCACAGACAAAATCACGAACCCCTGGAGTGTTTCCGAGGCTAAGGGTGACGGTTGCGTGCTAAGACAAACATGTGAGCCATGGATCGACAGGGCTATTTATTGAGACAAGCTTGCGAGACCGCGCATTCACATGCCAAAAGCAGCACTGATTGAGCAGGTATACGAGTATGAGAAGGTATCTTTGTTTGACCAACGGTGCTGGAGAGTGCTGTGGAACCAGCGGTCGAGATAGTTATTTTAAAGACTTCGCGACGGGCCGAGTAGTTACAGAGTTTGCGTAAATATATCCTTGAGAAGCTTGAATATTGGAGTAGAGTCGTAGTTCAGTTAAACTGTCCAGATATTCATGGCGAAGACCATTGACTTGATCATGGGTATGGCCGAGTTCAATACTAGATTTATTGACGTTGTCAGAGCGGGCTATGGGCAAAGTTGCCTAAAACGATCATGTTTACACCGACCTTCGGTAAAACAAAATGCCGTGATGATTAAGGTCGATAATTTCATCAAACGGAAGCGCTCCCGGCGCGATCCAATAGCTCAGGTCACACTAGATCAGAAGATTACATGGACAGCCCTATAATTGCTTCGTGGTTTAAACTTTGGTGTTCTGGGGTTTCGGGAGGAGCCTGTGCGTTGCGGCACGCTCAGCGTTGAGCCGGCAATCAGGTGGTATAGCAACTGGAAAGATGTTTATCGTTTCAAGCTACTGGAAATTGAATTCGAGTCGAGCCAAACTTGGGCTAATGATAAGGCGATATTCAAGCCACGCATTGTCTGTAATGTTATTCCAGCGGTGGTGGAAGCGCCTTGTTCTTGCGCTAATCTTCACAGCAGCCGCCAATCGTGAATTCCAGGTAGTCTATCTTTGTCAATTATTACGTATCGCAAGCTCCCTGTTGATCGTCTACGGGGAGTCGGAGACCATATCCTGGACCTTGAAGATGTCTTGCTGACTCGAAGAGATTACCGACTACATTCAATCCGGGGTTCAACACGGCCCATTTATGCTTGGTAAAGTCAATTGTGTGGGTCGTCGCCGGCATTTCTCCTACAACGTAGTAAGCACTTCCCATCTTGAGGTCTAGCGCTCGTAGATCTTCAGGCCACCGTTTACTCTTGGCTTACTCTTGGCTAGTGTTCTGACTATGCTCCTTAGCGGTGACAATCATCATCTACCGAGAAACAGGGTGACCTCGGGGTGCAAGAAGACTTCTATCTCTGAATCAAGGTATTAAAAATACTTAGTCTAAGATCTTCTAAAACTATACTAAATTATATTAAATTAGGCTAAGTTTACCTAAGGCTTTTTGTCACCTAGGATAGAGGTCCTAAGTTTTGTTACATCCCCTGGGGTGAACAGCTGAGTTCTGCTAAAGATGTTGGTACAGGCGTTAGCAAAGCCAATTTAGATTGGCTCATACACGATACGAAAACTACTCGCAGCTGGCTCTCTACAACGGGCCGTAGGTATATAGCTCTGATCATATCGTATCCTGACCGTGGTGTTCTTCCATCATTTGTCTTCCCAACTGCCCAGCATGATCGATCTGGCATCAGTCTACTATGGGTTGTTCCTCGGCGTCTTCATCTTTACGTTTGCAAAGGCCTTATCACAGACCAGAGCAATCTACAAACGTACCCATAGCCTTCACAATGCCTACCTTTACATGATCTGGACCGAGACCGTGGTCAATTTCGTCTTTGCTCTTATCACATTCCTCTACCTCAATGGCATCATCCCTGGAAAGTGAGTACCCCGCCGCCCCCTCTCGTTGACTTTCTTGCTTATCATCTTCAAGCCTGGGCTTTCTACTCGCTACCGTCATCCTATGGTCGATCCAGACGCAACTACTCCCTCAGATCATCGCCAACCGAGTGTCCTTAATCATGACGAACCGACGTCGAGCGAGACATCTGAAGTGGGGGCTCGTGGTCTGTATTCTGTTTGTCAATGGCGCTGTCTGCTACATCTTCACGGTTGCACACCTTGACACTGCTACACCTTCGCAAAAGCATACGAATATGATATTCGAGAAGTGTGAGAAGACGTTCTTCCTCATCACGGACTTGGCACTCAACATGTACTTCTTATACCTGGTGCGGTATCGTCTGATTGCCGATGGCCTGAATAAATACTGGAAATTATTCAACTTCAACGCTGGAATGGTATTTATCTCGACATCGATGGACGTCCTGCTTCTGGGGTTCCTTAGTCTACCAGATCCTTACCTGTAAGTCTATCAAGCACTACGAGGAAACCTTAGCTAACTTTAGAGCAGATACGTCCAATTTGCCCCTCTTGCATATATCGTCAAGCTCTACATAGAACTTCTCATGGCAAACCTCATCTCCAAGGTCGTTCGAGGCAACTCTCGTAGTCAAGGAGAGGGTTGGTATTCTAGCAGTCGGGACAAGTCCAACCCAACAAACTATGGTCTTACGTCCCGTGTAGTTGTGACCACTGGCCCGCCTGTACCAACCCGCGGAAGCAACCTCATGAGTAGAATTGGCAAAGATAGTAAAGACCTAGAGAGGAACGAGAACAACAACGGGTCACAAGTTCACCTAGCGACATTCCCAGAACCGCATGGCATCACTAAGACTGTTGAAACTACGGTGGTGGTGGGAGATGGAGAGAGTGATAGAACCTTCTAAGTGGGTGGTGAAGGTAGGCTGTCAATGCTTGACTGCCAGTGTTAAAGAAGCTAGCCTTGAACATTTATAATAATATAATATGAAAGCTCAAACGTAGAGACACTACTGCATTAGCATTTGGGTTCATTAGACAATTCCACTTCTCTGGTAACGTCGTTACATGGTGATGTAATTTGAAGAAATAGGAATCGTTTTAACCATGGTTCATAGGTCGACGTAACTAGAGTTGAGATAATTTATTGTGGTACATTCGAAGCTATATACGAAAACGACTACATCCACTCCTCGGGATATTCTTAAAACGTGACGGGCAGGTCCACGATTCCGACATCCCGGTTCAGAGGCGTGTAGTTGATCTTTTCCAATGGAACCGCAACCTTGAGATCTGGGAACTTCTGATATAGTGTTGCTGCAGCAAGTTAGTGGTAGGCATACCGGACATTGAAGGTATGTACACATACAGAACACAGTTGTGAGCTCAGCCTTTGCAAGATGCTCGGCAATACATCGGTGATCACCGTAGCCAAAGCCGAGAGGATCTTGAGCAGGCCACTTGCGGTTCATGTTGAACTCATCAGGATTCTCAAAGACTTCTTCATCTCTGTTGGCTGACTGGTTGGATGCGATAATGCCTTCATTTGCACGGACGAGCTGGAATGGGGTCAGTACTCTTCCATGCATGAAGCATATGGACTTACCTTGTCACCTATCATGACATCCTCCTTGGCAGTGCGCTTGATGGCGAGTGCAGACGCAGTGTGGTAGCGACAGAGCTCTTCAACAAACCGGGACGCAAGAGATGGGTTGGCCTTGAGCTGCGCCAACTGATCAGGGTGCTGAGCCAAAGTCGCAACGCCCTGCAGATCTTTAGCAAATGAACAGTAGACATATGGACAGAATCACATACCAGAGCAATCATGTTAACCATGGTTGCGTTGCCAGCGACAAGGAGCAAGAATGCAATTTGGACAGCATCGGACTTGTCGATATTGCTAGGCTTAACTTGCTCAGTGCAGAGCTTGCTGATGATATCATCCTTCGGCTCTACGAGACGCTGCTCGACAAGATTTGCAAGGTAGTCAAGAAGCTCCCTATCAAAGATCAGGTTTGAATGATGGGATGGTTCCCGGTTGGACCTACTGGTTGGCGGCAGACGCTTCTCTGGCAGTGGAGCTACCATTTGTGCGAATGGCGTTCTGCTGCGTAAGATACTCGAGGTCCTTGAAAGGGACACCAAGAAGTGTGTAGATAATCTAGGCCAACATGAGCTATGAACTACTAAAAATCATCTGCTGTGACTTACATAGGAGGGGACAGGGAGAGCAAACTCTTTGACAAGGTCAATTGGACCATTGGTGCATCCCTTCTGCTTCATCTGCTCCAGTAGATCATCGACTGTCTTCTGGATGTAAGGCTGCAAATTCTTGACAGCTTCCGGGGTGAAGGTTGGCTCCACCATGTTCCTTCAATCTGCGTCAGCCCTGCTCATCTGGCTATGCAAGGGTGATAAGGTGCTTACCTCTGCTGCATGTGCTCTGGGGGATCCATGTCGACAAAGGTCGGCTTTGCCTTGGCTGCTTGCTTTCCACCGGCGCTAAGCTCAGGAAAGCCTTGGCGAGTGCGGACCTTGAGCCAGGTCAGAACCAGTAGGGCCCATCAGATCATGTCAGGTCATACCTTGGAGAGCTTGTCAGAAGTAGCTACGAAGCAGACATCTTTGTGCTTGGTGACAAGCCAGGCGAGGCTGCCATCGAAAAGCTTGACTTGGGAGACGGGATTCGTCGCTCGAAGTTTGGCGAACTCGGCGGGTGGCTCAGGGCCAGAGGCGCGAGAGAAAGGGAAACTGGGTGCGTCAGATGCCATTGTGTAGGTTCTGTTGAAACGCTTCAGATTGAAGAGTGCTCTTTTGTTGCGGAGTGCGAATTGAACCTTTGTAGTAGCTATGGTGATGGTAATATCGGAAGCGGTGTCAGAGGGTTATATTTCATGGAAGCGCAAATCAGATGTGGAGTATGGTGCTTCAAGTATTCCATATTCATCCGTGTTCGATGGGATCACAAGACGGAATTGATTTCCAATCAAGGTCCGATCTGGCTCAGCTTATGCTTCACGATGATATTTGCGCTGCATGAGTGGTCGAGCGGAGGAGTCGGATTGTCAGCCACCTGCAATAGGTGTTACAAATATCGTCATTCTTACTTGTCAATGCGTCTTATGGTCGTACTGTTCGGAAATCACGGCTATGCAAAGACGTTGACCTTCTTCCTACTTTATGGACTGTATCCGCAGTAAAACTCAACCAAATTCCTCTTGACTCGGGTTGTTGAAGTACGAGTCACTACAGATACCATTCCGCACGTTTCTCATATGAAAGCTATTTTGTTTCTTCATGTTGCTTTTATAGAATTGCATAAGAAAATTTGATGATGTGAGCGCCGAGCCTGTCATTCCTTGGAGATGCTGATTTCCGCGGAGATGCGCAAACGTGGTCTCTAAATACCTACAGAAAAATGATATGATTCCACCATCTGTCATCAAAAAGCATCCCGCCCTTTTGGAATAAATGCCCAGTGCTATAAGCAGCCTCATGATTCGACTCTTAGTCAACCCACGTCATACACCGACCTTCATGGCTGGAATTTGTCTTGTTCCGCCTCCTCCGTACCACTAGATATCGCGAATTAGTGATTACAAGGAAGAAGACGGAACAAAACTGTTTCTTCCTGCGTTTTCCGATCCGGTATCATGAGGGTCATTGACAGAGAGTAATGTACCCGAATACGATAACGCACTTTTCGACGCGGATCTATGCGTTTCCTGCTCTCACTTGTTTCAATGAATGATAAACTATTCAAACTAACAGATCACTGAGCTCGGCAGTTTCATAGAGTCTCTCTTCTCCTTCGCGACCTTTGGTGACTCGTCTCAGAGCTTAGCTAATACTCGACTTAGTGAGGATATTCACATTGCTCGAGTAACGAACAGCAAGCCCACTGAGCCAGCATATTATCATCAGATCTTTGAGCATGGCATAGATCTCGATGTTGATGATCCATCCAAATGCCATGCACACAGCGAGCTTCTAGACGTTTTTCCATCTCCTGGAGATATCCTTCAATATCGGGAGCATGTGAAAGCACGAATCACGGCGCTCGAGGACAGTGAGAAACCTTACACAGACTGCTGCATTGGATGAGCTCTGTGGATTGGATTTAAGTATGAGGGTAAGTCAAACCTCATTAGATCATTTCCCTATGACTAAAAACTTGTAGGTCTTTATGCTGAGACATTCCTGTTCATGACTATTCAGAGTCCCAATATTCTTCCCCCTCCTGATCTGCCCGGACTTGTGCAAAGCTCGCAAAAGAAGCTGCTTCAGGACGCCTTCAGAATCCATGGATTGAGGTACTCGAGCAGACTTTCGCCATTGGGTACCATGACTCGGAAAGCGACGATGGGCCAAACAGAATCTTTGCGTAGGACAATGAGCGCGAGCCGTACGAGATCACTGTCCCACAAATCGAGGCACAAGGTAGACCGGTCGGTAACGGCGAGTATAC
The DNA here is from genome assembly GCA_013755755.1 of Fusarium sp. NRRL 25184. Taxonomy (NCBI): domain Eukaryota; kingdom Fungi; phylum Ascomycota; class Sordariomycetes; order Hypocreales; family Nectriaceae; genus Fusarium; species Fusarium sp. NRRL 25184. Next base: position 118,829 of record JABSSZ010000038.1, on the reverse strand, counting down.
CAAGCACCTCGTGGAAGTTAAGGAGCCTCAGATCCCCGCAACTTGGAGTAAGACGCGCGACGCCCAAAGTGATGAAGATTACACCGCGTTCGTCGCTCGTCACACTATCAAGACTGTCTGGGGACCAGTACCATTGTTGCAGGCACTTGATTGGACTGTAATGGCTTCTTTCGACGAGGTAGAGCGATATTCTCAATGTGCTGGTGCTCGCTTACCGACGCTACACGAATTACGGAGCATCCACGAGTGTGTCGAGCGTTGTCGCAGAGCCCCGGACAGCAAAGTCAACCATCAATTCCATACGGATCCAAAGGACATATTTGCTGATTTATCGGACACGAATTCTGAGTTTTAAAATTTTTCATGCAATGGGAATCATTCACAATCGTGATCTTTGCGGACTGGGTGACACCAGAGGTGCGACTGAGCGGACCAGGACTTGATTCGCGCCGCAGCCTGGAATTCAAGCCCATGGATATCTATCCCGGATATAGTGGTTAGCTTTGTCGATCATCTATGTCGTTCTGTTCTGACATAGTTCCCTAGCCGACTTTATGGACCAGAAGCATCTGGCCGTGGTTGGAGGAGGTTGGACCCTGCATCCTCGGAGTTGCGTAACATCCGTGACCCTACTGATCTTCGGAGCCTGGACTGGTGGCAAAAGAGATATCTCTGGCCATTGGTAACGTTGCGCCTTGTGTGAGACATTGAGTAAAGCGCACACCGCTCAACTTATGAGGTTATTCTGTGCTACCGACTCTTACTGCCGACATCATCAGACCGAGGTCGATGGCGAAACCTGCGGTGGCTTTGTGGATGCTTTTGCTAGTCCCGTGGTGACATCATACGATAACAATTGAGTTTATAGTGGATATCGTCTTGAGATTGACTCTCGGATATACACGCTCCCAAACTGATCCTTGCTTCCTATTGCTCCGTGTGGCACTTTTGGTGGGAATTTACTGTTCGCGTTTCCCGAGAGGATGGATGATGTTACGATTGCATTCCGTCGTACCAAGAGATCAAGCCACTTAAGCGAGGCGATCTCGCAGGGTATAAATTCTTGGCAGCTGTCTTGAGGTTTCTCGGATTTTCTTCTGTAAATACTCCAAATTCTTAGAATTCGTATTAAAACTTTTTAATATCCATCATGTCTCTGCCACGATATCAGACAAACACTCCCCTTCATCCAACCTTTGAGAAGGATATCCTCAACACTCATCTTATCTACGACTACGACGCCACAGACGCAGAGGGAAACCCAGAGAAATGGCGTTATGAAATCTGGTTCTTCTCCGACGATCGCGTGGTCTACGCAATTCACGGTGGCCCAATGGCTGGCCGTATCAACTACCAGACCGTAGCATACCAATGCGTTCGACCAGGAGAGCTATGGCAGATCAACTGGCTCGAAGAGACTGGAACAATAGTGTCTCTTGTTTATGACATCACCAACAAGACAATCAGCGGCATGTTGGGCTTCTCAAAGGGTCATTGGGAACACGCAGAGCAGGCCCATGGTGACAAAAGAAACCCAGCCGATTTCAACAGGTGGAAGGAGTTGGCGAACATTGGAAAGCAGACTGATAGATTCATTTTGACGGAGCAGGCCAAGATTCTCGAGGTGTTTAAGGGTCCAGGTGATTTGAAGCCCATCAAGGAGGAGGATCCGACGTTCTAAGGTTTGAAGATAGACGACGTCATAGATTTTAGACATGTGTGCAACGGTGTGTTAGCGTCTTATAATAAAAGTTAGAAGCAAATGCATGATATATCCTATGAAACGGCTGGCTTGATGGTGTGGATGTGAATTATCGCTGTATCGTAAGATCTGAGATGTCCGATTTTGGCAAAATGGAAGATTGACGCCATGGACTGACAACAAATCCAACGAATGAGACTTGCTGAATGACCGCATGGGTTGTCTGATAAGATATCACATCCCCTGCCTTGGATGGTGTGACTAACAGGTTGGTATCAGAAGACAAAATCTCGCAGTTTTGGAACCTTGCCTGAATCAGCAGTTATATGCGCTACATGGAGTCGGATAGCACCATATCTTCAGACGAGCCCAGCTTCAAGTCACAAGATTAATTCTAAGTAAAGAACAGTTAAAGTCTGGGTCCCTGGCAATTTGTCTCTTATGCTGAAGTCTCCACAGATTGATCAATAGTACTCGAGTCATATTATACCCGGTAAGTCTACTGATTTATAGCCTGACACCTATCAAAACGTGGAGCACTACAACATAGAGAAGATTACTAGATGAACGAGATGCGAGTACAAACAGGAGAATCGCGTGTAATGTCGTCAAAATGTAACTAAGTAGCTGCTCAATCAAGCTGCCAGACTGGTCTGAACATGAATACGTAGAGTCCCCCGTCATTGAAGCACGGCAAAGAGTGAAATATGAACAGCAAAGCCTAAACTTGAATTTACAAGTTGCCTCATGATGCTTCACGCCGCAAAGCAAAGTTGGATCAACCTGACTACTTAAGCTCTACAACAGAGTCAACTGCGTCCTGAGCAATCTCCTTGCAGTCACAACCTGGAATGACGTGTTCACTTTGTTGAAAACGTTTATGCAATCGAGCCTGGTCTCTGACTATACATCCTATCAGCTCAAGACGTGGTGACTAAGAGGCCTGCTGTACTTACATAGTCGATAGTAGCTTCTGCGATCGACGTCGAATATTAGGTCAAGTATATCACTTTGTGTATTTCTGCTTGACTTGGTGTAGACGGTCATGGCGTACTTCCAATTGTCTCGTGCATGAAGGCGATATCCGATAGCGTCCTCCTCGATTGCTTCGCGGACTGTCCATTGCGGATACTCTAGAAAGGTGCCATTTGAAGTATCGCCGAACATTTGATAGCGTGCCCATATCGCATCGCCGTATCTGTTCTCTTGAAGTGCTGCAATATAGTCGCTCGTCCAAGGCTCGACGAATCCCCATTCGGGGCGACCGCTTTGAGCTTCGGAGATGGAAACATCGAGGAACAGGTTTCCGTCACGGTCGCCATACTTGACGTTATCGGCCGAGGCCAAGCTGCTGCCGAAAGCCAGAACCAAAAGGGCTTTGAGGAAGGCAAGGACCATTTTGTTTATAGACTTGAGTTGCTTGAAGAAACGATGCACACGAACTCTGAACAGTTCTGTCGAGAGAATGCTGGAAACGTGAATACTTGAACTTGTTAAGAATGATGCAGGCGCAGAACTTGATTTAGGCAGCGACTGGTTAATTGCATATCTGAGCTGATTTTGCTCGTGTTGGTTGTGAATTCGGATACTGCGGCACGGTTATCTCGGCCCCATCGGTACTTTTCAGCTTATCTTTGCGACCAACAGCCATAGCATCATGCACACGCATAGAGTATGAAGGTTGAGTGATACATCAGCTTTTGCCATGTTCAACGTTGTATTGCCAATGTATACCTTGTTTTCATGACTGGAAGATTGACCGAGGTTGAAATGACTCGTTGGGAACTGAGGAATGGACTGTTGGTTTCATATGCAAGGTATGCCACTCTTGTTGTTGGTTGGTCATGAAATCGCAATCTAATTCGTCAGATCATAACTAAAGCAAGCCGAGCCGTGCTACTACGAACTTCACCCAAAGCATAGCCATTTGCTTTCACCTCTGTGCTGGGCAATAATGTGTATGAGTTGCCTGCATCGCAGGGTTGGATATGAGTTACTTATTAATGTTTCGTCTCTATATATTCTTGATGAAGCCTAGTGCCCGAGAAGCATGTCAATGGATATTACTGTCCGTACAAGTCAGGGAAACCGAACGTAACCAAAGTTGAGGACCTTTCTCTAAACACACGGGCTGCCTATGACTAGGAGCATGATGTTCCTTTCCCTTTAACCATAGGACTAATAACAACGCGAGCGTTGACCCTGATAGCTAACATAGATAGTAAAGAACCTGATCTTTCTGTTATATAATACAAACCCTCCTCAAATGCTTCTGGGACAGGAAAAACGGCAACTAGAAACACTGCTCAGTGTCCGCGTCTTGCTTAGCCAGCCAGGATGACTAACCACTGAGGTGGGACTACATATACACCACAACAGGCGATAAGAAGGACAGGCAAGATGCTATTATTAGAGGGATTCAGCAAAAATGCAAAACATACAACAGCGGGGATTCGCTGGTCGTCACCGACCCAACTACTAATCCACCCCTTACAGGCTTGACTAAGGGAGAGCGGACGGGATCCCGTATTTTCCTGTAGGTATGGCCGTATGTAATAGAATCTGGTGCTCTTTTGGTTCATATTCTTTGACAGTAAGCCGAGGATAGAGTACTTCGCTTGCCTGCATCCCGAGAGCCAGAACACACAACCTGGCGAGCCTGTGGTATATCAAGATGGAGCATGTATTGTATCTAGTCGATATGATCATTCTGGTGTTTCTAAGTCTAGTTCTATGAATATTATCGCTGACCCCAAGAAGTGTCCGTGCCTGAACCATCCAAGGGCTACAAATTTAGCCAATGGATCATACGAAACTCGAATGATGCAGCTTGACCTTGATCATCCCGTCTACCCACCTATTATCAATCATCGCATTCATAACAGTCCGCCAGATTAAAGAAATAAGGACCGAGATAGAAGTAACTCGGATTGATCTGGGCCTGGGTGCCCGAGTACAGGTCGCAAGAAGTGAAATACGATGCAAAGGACTTGCAACGACAATCGTTGGCACAGGCCTCGGCGCAACCAGCCTGATCAGATACTGTGGGTGAACCGATATGCCAAGAGTCGTCGATTGACCAAGGTGCGATCTGGAATCCAGCCATGCAAGCGCCGCTCTTTTGGATGACATGGGTACAGGCGACTGTGCACCCAGCCTCTGTGGATGATGTTGCTGCCGCTGTGGTTGTTTCGGCCGATGTTGTCGACTCAAAGATGGTGGTGGATAGTATCTCGGTGGCTGACAACTCCTCGGTAGTCGACGGAGCCTCGGTGGTGCCGGTAGTTGAGAATGTCTCGGTGGTGGAGAATGCACTCGAGAATGAGATGATAGACGATGATGCTAGCGAGGGCTTGCAGGGCCCGGCATGAACGCCAGACACAGCCAACGCCGTAACAATCAGGGCGCTTGAATATCGCAATGTCATTTTGCACGAGAATGATGTGAATGAACCAGAGTGACATTCTGTCAAATCGGCACTTTTTGTATTTCAGCCAGGGGCCGTTTTCTGCGACAGCTGGTCATTTCCTCGATTCGGAGCGTAGCTTGAATGAGGCTAGTGCTTGGCATACGAAAACTGCTAATCAGCCAAGATACGAACATTGGTTTCGATAGTTCCCTCTAGCTCAGTTGCGAGCAAGATGTTTAACGGACTAGCACAAACCGCTAAGCCAGTGACAGCAGCCAGCCGAACCGCGTTATCGGCAATGGCTGCGGGAGAATAAAAAGTGATACAGCAAGTAGGGTGCTAAGATAATCTAGTCTAAAGTCAGGATAAGATATGATATACTAAGTTTACCTAAGGTTTTTTATCACTTAGATGATGAGAGAGGTCATAAGTTTTCTTGCCTCCCCTCAACTATCAAATCCTTCAAGAGCGGCACGAGCCTGAACACTATATTATAGTTATACAAGACTGCATCAGGAACTAGGAGAGAGAGATGCGAGCCTGCGAACGAATACTTCACAATCACCAGTCAGGGGTCAGGAGGGTAGGGTTAATAGAATGGAATGTCCAGAGTCTTGAAGTAGCTATCAGCTTAAAAATTGCCAACATTTCCATGAACCGAGAGTACTTTTCAGGTTTCCTTCGGCAACAACCGTGGTAGGTATTTTGCCCTCTGCAGACGTCACCAATCAACGCGGTTCGGCTCTGTTGTTGGTCGACTTCTTGAGTTCTTGGTCCATCGAACACCACTTACAAGACAGCAATGTCAATAGTCTTTAAAAGCAAGTTTTTATACTGGGTAAGGTCTGGTGAGTGTGCTGTCAAGCTCTTCAGCAATCCACTGTTTCAGACTACCTGTGGCATGGATTTGTTGAAATCGATGACTCTCTACTGTCCAGGAATCGCGAGTTATGAAGAGCCTCGACCTGAAGTTCAGCCGCTGCAACAATGTGTTAAGGGTCAATATCAGACTTTTCATGCTTGCCGTACGTTGGCAGCTAAGAGGTCGATAGATAGAAGCTGACCAGGCAAGATTCAAGGACAGGGCTACACCGTCTTCGGTTCGGTTAGGTTGTCAACAGGGGCAGGGTACAAATTTAATAGCGTATTATTCGGCCGCTGAGGAGGTTGCTTTGAACTGCGCCATCGTAGTTATTTAAGAATTCGATAAAGAATTTATTGGGTTGAATGGAGAGCGTGGGTTCTCATCCTTCACACTTAGGCATCATGCTATAACGCTGTCCCGTCCCAATGGTACCGTGGCACTGAGGGTAGGGAAGTCCAGCGCGAGAGCCAAAGGTTCATTGACCCAAGAGGAGGTTTGTCAGTATCCGCTTCATTTTGCAGTGATATTATCTGGAAGAGGTCATCTTACTTTGTCCTGGGGTCTGTCTGCTGAAACTTTGAGCTTTCATTGCTCTTATTGAGCCGTTGCACTGGTATCAAAGCTATGGAGTTGTTGGGCATCATCCTTCCGACTCCATATGGGCCTTTGACCAGCCCTGGAGGGGCACCCTTGAATCAGATGCTAGAAGTAACCAGTCTAAAGTCTTAGAGAGTCATGCCAAATTTACCTAAGTCTTTCTGTCACTTAGGATCAAGATCCCCAAGTTTTCTGCCTTGCCTAGCCTGCCCCATCAATGCTGAAGTGACTGGGGTTTGTCGTTTAGATAAGGAAATCTCGCTAAGATAAGAAACAAACGATCCGAAAATCCTCTGAAGCCCACTGTAATTTGGGGGCACAGTCCAAGCATCGCCCTGTTGTAAAGACAGAGTCGCACTGACGGAATGTTAGTGCTTATGATCTTGAAAACCTAGCCAACAAAACAGGCTGTAGATGTTCAGAAACCTTGCTCGACAATCCTCGTGTTGGAACGTAGGATTCTGTCCCGTCCCTGATGTCGATGCCAATTTCCAGCTTCCCACTCGATTCATGAGCACTCCTCAGAGCAAGAAAACTCCTGATGTCAAATCAAGGTGCCAGAAATATCTAGTCTAAAGCCCACCAAGTCTATACTAAATTATGCTAACTTTACCTAAGTCTTTTTGTCACCTAGACTAGAGGTTTAAGGTTTTCTTGCCTCCCCTTGGCACTCCGGGGTTGTTGAACATGCATAAATAAGTGTGACGATCCCACGGCCAACCTGTTTTCTCGTTCCTGGCAACACTCTTTTTTACACTCAGTTTTATCTGGTTTCTTCAGTATGAAGTTCTTGTCGCTCTTCAGTTTCTCTTTAGCAGTCACTGCTTGCCGCAGTACACCCTCACCCCAAAAGTCGGCCAAGATCGACGTCCACTCTCATTTTGTTCCGGATTTCTATGCAAAGGCCTTGAGAGAGGCTGGGCATGTACCTGGCCCAGATGGCATGCCCGGCATTCCGGTGAGTGCTGCACTGATAAGCTGTTCGTGAGAAAAGCATAAACTTACACCAGTAGGAATGGGATGCCGAGTCTCATCTGCAATTTATGAAGGAAAACAACATTGAGAAGTCGATTTTGTCAATCTCAAGTCCCGGAGTTTACCTCAATGTTCCCTCCAAAGATGCTACGAAGAAAGCTATCAAGCTGGCTCGTCGAGTTAACCAGTATGGATCTCAGGTTAAGGCCAAGTACCCCAAGCAGTTTGGCTTCTTCGCGTCACTTCCGCTGCCTGACATCAAGGCTTCCCTGAAAGAGATCGACTATCTCTTCAAACAACTCAACCCTAAGCCAGATGGAATCGTCATGATGTCCAACTACTACGGGCTGTACCTCGGTGATCGTGATCTTGAGCCAATCTACGACGCACTCAATGAGCTCAATGTCACTATCTTTGAGCACCCTACCACACCATGCACTCAGTTCAATAAGCTGCGGTTCGACATTGACAAGACTGCTCCCTCCATTTCGCAGCAGCAGTGGCAGGCTCTCAACCGGCCAGTGGCTGTCCGACAGTTTGCTGCTCCCACTTTGGACTTTCCGTTCGAGACAGCACGCACCTTTGCCGACTTGTTCTACACGTCAATGCCGACCAAATTCCCCAACCTCAAGTGGATCATGTCACATGCTGGTGGTGGTCTGATCCCAACTCTGGACCGCATCATCACCTACAGCGCTCTTTACCCCGGTCTCAACTTGACAGAGGTTTCCATGAAGCAGACCCTATCTGAGAGCTTCTACTTCGATCTTGCCGGACCTTGGCCTGTCAACTACGCTATTCCCGCATTGCTTCGATGGGTCGATTACACGAGAATCGTTTGGGGATCAGACACTGTCTTCACACCCATGTCATCAGCTGCGAAGTATGCTGCAGCTTTCGATAAGGATGTCGAAGAGGTATTCCCGGATCCTCAAAAGGCGAACGCTATTCGAGCGACTAATGCTCGAGGTCTGTTCGGCTAAATGCGAGTCCCCGCTCCCACGAAAGCTTTGCCAAATGGTGAATTGGTACAGCGGCAATGCCGTTCTAATATGTAGCATTTATATATCCTTCTTAAACTCTAATAATATTTCTCATCCAAGGATCCCTCTCTCAGGGAGGCAAGAGAACTTAGGACCTTTACCATAAGTATTAAAAATCTTTGGGTAATTTAGCTAAGCTTAAGGGACTCTTTACTAAGTTTATTTCACCATCCCCTTTCAAAGTCTCAAGTTTTCTTGCTCCCTGAGGCCGCTCTGACACTTAGAGATGGCCTCATGCACAGAATAGGCGTCGTAATTGAAGGATGTATTCCTGGTGGTGATTCATAGCCAGGCAATTCATCCGGGAGATCATCCTTTTCCCGCCGACTGAACATTTCTATTGGTGGACTCTACCCCAGATTGCCTGAATCCTCGGCATTGATACCAAAAAAAGATGACCTTGCGACCCATGCCATCGGGTCAAGACAGTCCGAAGTAACGTTTTGAGATTCCCCGCCGGTTTCTCCAGAATTCATCCACGGCATCTGGGTTTAATGCTGGTGGAATCTGCTGATCCGGGTAAATTGAACCCACCTATTTATATCGCCAGTAAATCCTTTGAAAGAACTTTTTAATATGTCTGACCAGGCTGACTCCGCAAATATCAGGATGAAGTCAGTTCAAACCCAAATCTCAGATGTCAGGCCGCTTGTGCTAACCATGAACCTAGGCTCGACCCCAAGCAACTTACCGCCTTTCTGGCCGCCAACTCAACTGGCGTTGGTGTTCTGGTATGCCCTGGCGGTGGATACAGTGTGATGTCTATTAGCTACGAAGGATTTGGTCCGGCAGAGTACCTCAACACGCTTGGCATCGATGCATGGGTTCTCAACTATACAACGGCCAGCATCAAAACTCCGCCACTGTATCCAACACCTATGGACGAAGCCCTGGCTGCTGTCGAGCTCATTCGAAAGCAGAGCCCTGGAACTAAGAAATTGGGGGTCATGGGCTTTTCAGCTGGCGGCCATCTCGCGGGAACAACACTCACGACTCCTAAGGCAAAACTCGACTTCGGTATTTTGAGCTACCCGGTTATTACCATGGAGGACGACTACACCCACGAGAACTCACGATATAACTTGCTCGGAAACAACCCAACCCGCAAACAAATCGAAAGCCTATCCGTCCAGAATCGAGTCTCGGACAAGACCCCGCCGACGTTCCTCTTCCACACTTCCAATGACGAACTCGTCCCGGTTCAGAACACATATCTTTATGCAAATGCTATGGCTAAGCATGGCCGAAAGGTTCAGGTAGTGGTGTTGCCTGACGGAAAGCACGGCATCGGTCTGGGCGTTGATGATCCTGTGCGAGATTGGAGACCGGAGCTGCAAAGGTTCCTTAAATACTCAATTTAGGTAAAATCGAATTTACCTAAAAACTCTAAAGTAGCCATAAAAGTATTCTGAACTTAGAGGATCCTCATCCTGAACATTATCATAAGATAACCTAAGCAGTCTACATGTATAACTCTCTTTCACAGGCTCGTCTTTCTCTCCTAGTTCCTGATACGGCCTTATATATCCCTGATATAGCCCTCATGCTCATGCTGCCCTCTAAGGCTTTGATAGGCTAATGGATAACGGTTTGAAAACCTGACTCATGTATTGCAATGCCTGATAAGTTTGATTAGCTTATAAATAGGAAGATAAGGGATAAAACTTACAATATAGCAACGTCAATAGTCCCTGAAAGCATGTTCATATACTGGGTAAGGTTTGCTGTTGTCAAAAGCCTCTGTAGGGCAGTCGTCCTGGGGGTTGCCATAAAGGTGTTGCCGGTCTTAATGGTGCTGGTAACTGGTGCTTGGATAAGGGGTGATCGTAGTTGTGAGTAAGATTGGGAGGAGGGAGGCGGGTGCCATAACGATGTCGACGGTACGTAACCTCTTCTAGACAATATGGCTGAAAAATGATGCGGTATCAAATTCTTAAACAAAAAGACGGCGTAGTTCAAAGCAACCTCCTCAGCGGCCGAACAAGACACTAGTGCGGTTTTCCCATGTCCTGTTGACGACCTAAGCGAAGGACCCCAGTTGCTCCGTTCTTATGTATATGCAAATATTTATTTATAGTACATTATCGTCCAAATGAAGTGAAAACCCATTTATGGTGGACAGCAGTCAAGAAGGAACATGGTTTCCAACCGAAGTTCCCACATGCGGGATATGTCCCAGAAATATCGCCCTCGGCTCCATGGCTCATGAGCTGTATCGTTGGGGTAATACTCCGGCGTGAACCGTTCAAGGCCACACGCCAACCTTCCATCAGGGTCTGGAATATGATTCTTGCCGTCTTTGCAAAACCACATGAAGCTATTGAGAATAAATACGCGCAGATCACCGTCGGTATACTTCTCCGCAATTCTCAAGCAAACATAGCCCTGCAGGCATAGCAAAGCAATGTACCGCAGCTCCTCATCTCGAGTCCTACTACGAAACCTTTGTACGAGGACTAGTTCAGAGTGATGAGATTCTGTAGTTTGTCGTGACATTTCCAGCTCAAGTTGACGCTCAACCTGGTGAATGAGTTTACCATAGCATTGAAATATAAAACAGAAGATGGATTGGCGAGAGCGTTCGAGGCTGTCATGCTCGAGGTGCCCCGCCAGAAAAGACATTTCGTCATAGATGGGCAAAAGCATCCCTTCCTCTAATACCGTCTGATGTAATAGAAGCTTATCGTAAGCGAGACGGTGGCGTTGGATTTCGAAGTCCAGAAATGCCCCCTGCAGCCGCTCCAGCTCCTCGTTAGAAAGGCCTACACGTCGGTAAGGCATGACGTTGCAACGACCGATGCAACGTGAGAGTTCCTTCCTGGAGTCTCTCCGGATCTTATTCTAAGCATGCACGGTGTATCTTAAGATAAACTGGTCCCTTTCATTGTTCAGGTTGCTGAGCTCACAGAGTAGAGAAAGGTTGTACCAGTCCCTGTGACTTGAGGGACCATGGCTTTCTGCCTCGTGGACCTTTTGCCTCGCTTCCGGAGGACTCAAGAAGATCACATTGCGCATAGTTGACCGTAACCGACAAACGAGAACGGCATCTTCCAGTAGCTCGTCAGTTGGATATACCTGGTTGAAGACTTGCAAGGCTGGGTGCAAGAGGTTTCGGCGATGCTTTTGGAATAGATGCAAGGCTCTGGGATAAGAGAATGCCAATGCCCTTATACTTATAGGGGACTCCAAGCACTCCATAACCATGAGAAGTATCTCGGTTGGGAGACTACACAGAGGCGATGTCAAGTTCATATTGACGGATGAAGATGAAAGGTAGTACCATATGATGAAGAAATGAGAATCGAGGGGGCATAACACATTCCGTGGGGTATTTATAGACTTTTTGAATAAATAAGGTTCAATAAGGGTCTTTTTACTTGCCACTTCTTAAGCTCAAGATATGTGGCGATGAGTCACAGTTGTTAGAATAGGGTTTGGGGGACTGAAACTGTATTAGAGAAATTGTTATTCTTGAGCTGTTGCTTGGTTTGATCTCTCCAGTATATCGTCAAAGTTTATACAAACTTCACAACAAGGGCCAAGCTACATGCTCAGAACAAGCATTGGACCAGAATTCTGATTGATATTGAAGGTTCGTAATATCTCAATGACATACTTGACGTTAAAATAATAAAAGGCTCCGACTACCTCAAGCTTTTGGAACCCTGAGTCCAGGGTTGGGAACACAAGCTCACAGCCGGCATACGAAAACGTGGGGCCGAAATCCATATTGATCTGTTAAATTCCAACGGCACTGAGACGGAGCTCATGGTCCAGCTTGCAAAGACTGCCATGAGCTGGTCATTTGGATCCAGCAGCTTGAATTTGCTGTCGCTTAGTCGAGAAGCCCTTGTACCATCTACAGTCGCGTTGCTGTCTTTTCTCCATGTTATTGGCATATGTTGCCCCTCGTTCGGAAGACTGAAAGTAAATGTCCAGCCGTGTTTATCCTTCTAACGATACAGCATCTCTGTCCACCGGACATTCTTAGGGATCACCAAGACCAATGTGGAATGTCTTCTCGTCGCTATTGTAGTACTTGCAAGTCTTTGAGCATGCAGCCAACTAGATCCCTTTGGCGTTCAGGACCATGTCGGGGTGTTTCTTTTAGTTGTTTGCGATCTCAAGGCTGTATGGGGCAGGACCGTCGGTTGCATTGTCAGACTTGCACTTATAACGGGCGTGGAAAGATGGCTTCGTGATTTTGTATGGAGCGATTGTTTCTTTAGATTGAAAAGTCAAGGCGGTAAACATTACGTGGGAGAAATGAGATCGACTCGTTTGGCTTTGGTACTCTTGCCGCAGACTATTGGTTTCCAACAGCACCTTTCGCAGTCTACCAGACTGCATGTCTTCCTTCCCATGTCACCTATGAATCAACAGCGCAATAGGAAAATGAAACACATGTTCAGGCTCGTGTTTGGACATGATGAAGTGCTCAAAGCGACAGAAGAAATTATCGCCAAGATCACGGCTATTCTGCCCCGTTAACTTTACCTCGAAGAAAAATAATTTAGATTTGGGTATTGCTGGTGTCCAGAAGCCCGCGCTGCTCAGTTGAGCCAATTACCTCCAGTGTTAGGCAGGTGCGCGATGGCCTGAAAGCCAACAGCTGGCAGGCACTGCTGAACAATGTCTGGGTAGCAAGTCATGGTTAGGCCTGCCTGAATCACGCGCATGGAGCTTGCGTAGGAGATTCTTCCCAAAACAACACCAGAGAGATTCTTTCAACAATTCTCCAGCTACATTCTCTTCACCTTCACATCAACCCGTCAGACTCAATCAACGGTTCATCCATTGAAGCGCCGTCTGTGAGTTTCCCAGATACTTGTCGGGAGGTCTACTGACATTTATTTGGCAAGGCTACAAACATACCGACGCGACGTGTCGACTTCAAGAAACATCGATCGTACAAGCTGAACATGGCTCGACCCAGACAAGACCCGGAGGTCAAGGAGCTGAGGAAAGAGGCGAAAAAGGAACTCAGACGTGAGACTTACAAAAACAGAGTCGCTTGGCTTAATAAGGAGTGGCAAGGACCACACTGGTTCCCTACTGATGTCGTGAAGCCATGCACATACAAGCCTTGCAGTAGCATTGTCCGCTACTTGAAGAATATTACTGAGCTGGCCAAAACGGAAAAAATCCCGTTACCTTCTCTCTGGGAGTCTGGTGGATTCATCAGAAATGTTGTCGACCAGGACCTTGCCGCTAGGCAACCCTGGCTAAACTTGGAGCTCAACCACCCTACATTTGCTCGCCTTACGAACAAGATGGCTATGAAAGCGTATCATGACTTGGCTGCGTCTGTTTCCAATGTGAGAAATGACAGCAGTTCATCTTCAGGTAAGTCTCGTACACCAGTTGGCTGAAGTTAACTGGCACAAGTCCTCGAAACACTACGACACGCAGAGTATCGGCTGATGGCAATACAGGTTCCGCAGCAGGTGATGACAGTGAAGGAAAGGCACCCGAGCAAGACAACACGGTTTCGCGATTGGCCTTTCCTGTCTTTGATTCGCCAATCAAGGTGCGGCTCCCACCTCCTCTTTGCGAAGCAACCGCATCTACAGGCGATGAAGGAGCAGTTCTTCCACGAAGCGCAAAGCGAGCCCTCGAAGATAACGAAGACGAAACATCAAACTCACCCCGGAATAAGAGCCCACGTGTCACCATAGACGAAGTTCTGGAGAACCTCAGTTCTGATCGGATCGAAACTGCCCGACGCAACATGGCCATCGAACTAGACACCGCTCTTTCGATCAAAAACGAGACCGAGAAAGCGCTGATCGACCTGTTGCGCCGCGATCGCTCTGTGGGAGCAACACAAGCCGAAAGAGTCCAGGCTCGTAATCGAAAGCAGGAAGCCGACGAGGCATTCCACCAAACTCACGAGAGACTTCATGGACCCATTCAAACTTTAGCCGCGATGAACAACCTGAAGAAGACCTTTGATGCGCGTGCTGTACGTGCCCTCAAGTTGGAGAACGCTGAAAGAGTGGTGCAAACGTGCAAGGACAGACTGGATAAGGCGCAGGCGAAACACGAAGCGGCTTTGGAGTCCAACCCGATTGACGATGGGGACTTAGAAGCAGTCTAGGATATGTTCATGAAGTCTGATCGGTACGGGGAGGAGAGCGAGTAATTTCGGATGTCTTTCATTGAGCCATTACTCTTTCTTGGAAGGAGCTGGGCCAAGTAGGGAAAGATGCTAGCTGTTCACGGGGGGTACTCTGTTGTTTGCAACCAAGCATGAAACCGAAGGTGGACTGAGTCCAGGTAGTCCCAACCAAATATTACCATAGAGTACAATGATTCGTACGATCATAGCTCTCTCAATTTGTGACACTTGAAAGCTCGGTCTACTTTGACAAATCACGCGATCAGAATTTCCCGCTTCTCCAACCAACCTTCGGTAACTCCAACCTCCGCCTCGCCATCCATGAAGCCGTGCACATAGGTCGAGCCAACGACCAAGTACAATTCCCTTTCAACGACAGCTCCAGATTTAACCTTGCGTAGCACCAACGGAACTTTCCCTCCATCAAGGACAGCCACAACATCACCCTCCTTGGCTGCAACACGCATTGCTAGAAAGAGCCCATTCTCCGTAACCGCGAATATGAAGCCGACAGAGCTATAATGATGTGAGATCTGACCTTCGGTGTCAAGTTTAGCGAGATCCTCATCATCGGCGGGCTGGTAACTGAAGGCAGATCTTGAATATCTGTTGCCGAAGTGTAAACGGTATGTCTGGAGGTTGCTCCGTCCATCTTTCAAGACCTCCTGGTTTTCAACATCGAGTCTCTCAATTTCGGTTTGTCTCAATCGCCGCATTCTAGGAGGTAATGTGCAATCCTTCACCATTGTTCTCCAGAATGCGCGAAAGGCAGTCTCACCTGTTGCAATTTCTTTGCCGCCAACTTTCGGGGTATACAGATGGTCTTGGGGCTGATCAAGGGCATCCTTGCCAAGGTACAGGCTCATGACATCGAAAGCCCCAAGGTCTTTGTCATCCTGGAGAACAGGTGCAACTGTTCCAAGAATGGTGCCTTTTGTGACCAGAATATCTTCTCCGGGACCGACAAGTCGACACGGGGACTCGCAGTTCTTGATACCGGCGTTGAATATGTTGCGCTGGGCAAAGAGCATCGGCACACATTGCGGGCGTTTGTTATGATACCCAGCAACCCAAGATGGCAGTTTACGCTGACCCTCTTCCACGCGCCACAGCGCTGTTGGACCCTGGGGACGCTCGAATGGATTCTGGCACAGAATATCCAAGTTTCCCGCGAGGTTGATCAAGGAGACTGTCGCCCGCTGATACAACTCTGGCACTGACGTCATATAGTCGACCTTGATACCGTGGTCTTCGGTCACCAGCCCAAGGAGGCCGAAAATCTTGTCCCGAGGATTTGTCGACTCCATCTCGCGAAATCGCACCAATACGTCCATGAGCTTGGAACCGCTGCCCCGTGACATAAGGCGACGCTGGTCCTCAATAAGCTTGACTGGAACAAAGACTTCACTAAAGTCTTTGTAGTATAAAGGATAATGACCACTTTCTTGACCCATATGGAACGCGTCGAAATATGGCTCGTCTTTGAAGAGGTCTCTCAGAACATCCCAGTCCAGCTCACCGTCTCTAGACATGAGCGTCAACCGCGGAGCCAAAGAGAGCTCCTGCATGACCCACAGACGTCTCCAGAGTGTCGGTTGTTTGAATACAGCAGCGAGCATGCACTGCGAGTTCATGAGGAGACGATAACCGCCTTCTCGGTACTGATCTTGCAGTTCTTTCAGAGTCTGGGGCTTCTTCTCAGCTATGTCGCGCATCAAGTTGAGGCCGTCTTCCAACCATTTTTCTTCTTCTTGGAGATCTGGAAGACTGTAGAGCTCACGGGCTTTGACGTTAATGTTTCCGATCATTGGATCTAGCCACGCGATATCGCGTTGGCAATTTGAATAGATTTCGCGCATGAGAGCGACTTGGTGACCCCGCTCCTGGACGTCTGACTGATTGATGCAAATTGCATCAACCCAAATAACCCGCTCCTGGTCAGACCTGGTCCTCAGACATGATAGAATGTACTTAAGACTTGGTGTGATGAAGAAAGTATGGCCGTTGAGATTTATCGGCTCCGAGAAATCAGGCTCTCCCCAAACATAGGATAGCGCCTCGTATGCTGGATTCCCAGATGGGGTGTTGAGCACGGCGTGTGAAAGGGCACAATGAATATCTGCATTTTTATCCTCAGACGGAAGAAGCGTAAGAAGTCGGATTTCTTGCTGTGTATTGTCAAGAGGCTTGTAAATCGTCGCGCATACTTCGCCGTTAACGGACATAACCTTGGGGCCGTGATCGAGCTTCTCCGTCATTTTAAGGTTCCTATCTGAGCAAAGCCCTTGCGCTTGGGTTGAGGTTGAGAATGAGCAGTGAGAATTAAGGATAAGATTATAAGACCAGGCTCTAAATCTATACTAAATTATGCCAAGTTTACCTAGGGCTTTTTGTCGCTTAGGATAGAGGTCCTAAGTTTTATTTCCTCCCCTTGGTTGCTCACTGCGTGGTAAGCATGCAGGTGGCAGTGCAAAAGTGCGGTGGGGTTGTAGTAAGAAAGTGCAAAAATAAATTCGATGCGGTTTGTGTGGATCGAACACACGACCTTCAGATGTCACTTAATATGATGAGGATTGAAGTTTGACTTCAGTCTGACGCTCTCCCAACTGAGCTAAACCCGCTGACTAAGGAGTTGGTGTTCCGGCATCGTCTGCACCATTGTGAGGGAAACCCGGGGGGATGGACAAAACAAGGGAATTGCCCTCTGAGAAATTAACAAGAATATTGTATGGGTCATGCTCTAGAAACAAGAAGTTTTGTCGACTAATTATAACAGTATGAGGTCTATAGAACTTAGCATAATTCAGCTCCAACAACCAAGAGTGCACTCACTGACTGGGTGTAAGAACAAACACGAGGGTATAGTAAGACTTTTCAACATGGATTATCATCTGAGATACCTGCACCGTCTTAGCCTAAGACGCATGATACATCAGCCTACTGCTCAATCTATGATACCCAGGTTCCAGCTCCCAATGCTTAAATTCGATCCTCAAACCTAGTAGCCCTCCCATTCGTGATTACCTTTGGGTATAACCGCCATCAACTACCAAAGCAGACCCAGTTACAAACGAACTCCTTCCTCCAGACAGATACAAAACACCATCAGCAATCTCTTCGGGGGCACCCATCCTCTGCATTGGAACAGCTGTTGTGATGCGTTCTTGCATAGCCTTTAGCACCTCGGGGTTCTTTGTGGTCATTGGCGTCTCTGTGTATCCCGGGCAGATGGCGTTGATACGAAGTCCTTCCTTTGCGTAGTCTTCTGATGCTGAACGTGTGAGGCCGATGATGGCATGCTTGGCGGCTGTGTAGGATGTAGACAGTGGAATACCGACAACACCCTGAATGGAAGAGAAGTTGACGATAGATCCACGTTGCAATTCTCTTCCATTGATAGATGAGCGGATGGGTTCTTGCTTCAGCATAACTTGTGCTGTAGCTCTAAGCACAAAGAACGTTCCAGTCAGGTTGATGCTGACAACACGGTTCCAATCAGCTGTATGAGCAAAGGCTGCACCGCCTTGATGCTTCATGGCAATACCAGCTGCATTGACAACATAGTCGATGCGACCATACTTCTGTGCAACATCTGCAACAATCTCGTTGATACGGTCCTCATCTGTGACGTCTGCAGGGTATATCTCAATCTTGAAGTCCTTTTTGGGTGACAGCTGCTCCCTTTCAATCTCGGACTTGACGATTTGCAGAGATTCAAGGTTGAGATCTATAAGTGCAATACCGGCGCTGCCATCGCGGGCGAAGGCTCTGGCACATGCTCGGCCGATGCCTGAAGCGCCTCCTGTGATCAAAGCGTAACCTGGAACATCCATTGTGATAAAAGTGTTAGAGATGAGGGATTGGTGATTTGGCAAATGCTTTAGATAATAATGATTGCTATTGATGTCTATCTATCCTATATAGAGTTGCACTTATACATCTATAACTACTTCTTCCCAACTGTCCCATGTTGGAGGGGTCCGTGACTCGGCGACCGATATCCGAAGCTAACTTGGAAAAGCTTTCCTGGTTTGACACGGAGTGTTCTCGTTATCTTTGAATTGCCCCACCATGATCAGCCACCAGATACAGCTTTCCTCTTTGAAATGCGGGGGATGCATGATAACGTATTCGCTGGATGGCCTCAATCTGACGAGCAGATGATAATGGGAAGGTATTTCCGTGATAGAAGGTCGTATTGAAGGGAGAGATCTCGGGAATGCGATGAGTTATCGCCACGTGACTTGTCTGCTGACCAAGTTGAATAGTTCCAGCCATGACTGGTACGATATGTTACCTTGAATAGATGCTTTCAGATCATGTCTTCAAGTATAAACTTGTATTGTCTTACTGTAATTATTGGAAGTTGCATTTAAGTGTTATGAAGTGTTTTCCCAAGCCATAGTCGTCAATTATATGACCCGTGATCACAATTGCATGAATCTCCCGTCATGAGCAGTATCGGTGCATAAAGGTCTCTCTCAAATACTATTGCATGCGAAGAACAAGTGCTTTTCCAAATGAAATAAGTTTTGATTACCGCTATCTATGCGAAAACAAGACCCTTGTACCCCGACTCCTTAACCTCCCTACATCGCCTTCGATACTCTCCAATGCTACCACTGTATCGTGCAACACTTCTAACATTTTTGCCCTTGACGTTCTTGTTCACGCCTGTCATCCAACTATCAATCTCATTCATGAGAACCTGGCTCTCACTACACTTCACCACATGCTCAGTCCATTGCTCAACGGCATCTTCTGCTGGTTCAACAGAAGTGTAACCATTGTCCTTGCAATATTGGAGCATATCTGAAATAACTTGCACACCGTGCTCGATATTGCGTGTGGCGTTGCCAAAAGGCTGATGGGGTCCGAGAACCATGAACATGTTTGGCATGGAGGGGACAGTGATGCCCAGGAATGTTCGAGGTCGATGGTCAACCCAAACTGCTTGGTCACCCTTGGGGCTGTCGCTCGTTGCGATCAATGGCCGGTTCTTCTTGCCATGCCAGTCGATAGCACTGAAGGCACCGGTAATCGCATTAAATCCAGTAGCGCAGATCAGAATGTCAAGCTTGTGCTCCTTGCCATCGGAGGTCAGGATGCCCGATGGTGTGACGCGATCAATGGGCGACTTTTTAAGATCAACAAGGTGAACGTTTGGCTTGTTGTAGGCTTCAAAATATCCACTCTCCATAGGGACACGGCGCGTGCCAAAACCATGGTCTTTTGGAATGAGACTCTCCGCAATAGCAGGGTCGTTAACTCTTTGTCTGATCTTCTCAGCCATGAAGTTTGAGTACAGACTGTTAGCGTATCGATCAGTGTACGTATCGGAGAACACGCCCAGCCACTTTCCAAAACCAGGGGTGTTATAAAGCTTCTCCCAGAGCTCTAGGCGTTCCTCTTCCGAGACCTCAAGAGACTTTCGAGGGTCACCATGGTGCATGAAGCCAGATGAACTCGTTTCACAGATTTTGAAGATGTTGTCATAGTTCTTCTTGTGCTCGGCCATTTGCTCGACTGTGATTTCAGAGTTGCGAAGAGGAGCGGACCAATTGGCTGTCCGTTGGAAGACGCTGAGAGATTCGACGCCCTCTACTTTGGAGACGGCGGTTGTGATTTGAATGCCCGTCGCGCCTGTTCCGATTACTCCAATCTTCTTGCCCACAAAGTCGCGATTGATGTCGAGATCCTTGGGCCAGCGGGAAGTATGAAAGAGCTTGCCGCTAAAGTCTTCGATACCTTCAATTGCGGGCAGAGTGGGCGCAGAGAGGAAGCCCATACAGCTAATGAAGAACGTGGAAACGTATTCATTACCAGCTTCATCTAAAAAGGTCCATGTGTGATCAGCCTCACTCCATGTAGCCTTCGTAACAGTCGTGTTAAACTGAACATGCTTCTTGAGATTGTGCTTCTCAGCAAAGTAGGTGATGTACTTGTGAGTCTCTGGCTGGGGCGAAAACGCCTCCTTCCAGTGCCACTCATCGAGAAGCTCCTTGTCGAATGAGTAGCAGTAAGACAACGATTCGGAGTCAAATCGGCATCCGGGGTAAGAGTTCCAGTACCAGGTGCCTCCAACATCGGGAGCGGCATCAAGAACTCGGATACGCCATTCTGGGAAGCGCTTCTTGAGCTGATACAGGGAACACAGGCCGGAGAGACCTGCGCCCAGGATGAGAACGTCGAAAGTGCTGGTAGACTGAGGTACGGAACCCATTGCTGGTAGTGTGAATAATACGATGAGTGACGGTGTATCAAATTGCCTGGTTGCTTCAACTTGATGCAAAGTGCCAATGTCAGTCGGTAGATATCTATATATCTCGAGAGCAACGATTCGATCGTGTCATGTCGGAGTTGACTTCACAATTTCTTCTCAACCAATGACCTGAACAGGATAGTGTGCTCGACTTTCCTATCGTGCTATCACGCAGTGAAAAGCGACATGTCTTGCCACCAGATATAACTTTCCTTTTACGATGGGGGCTTCGATAGTGGAACGTTCCCCTCCAATCACAAGTTTGGATCAAGTAACGACGATGCAAAGTGCGGGGAGAACCTTATCACACGCGATAATCTGAAGGACACGAGATCAAAGTGCGCCCTGCAAAAGTCAACTACCGATACGAATTAGAGAGTTTCTATCTCTGCTGATGGTTCATAACTGCATTCAAGGTTTCATTGCTTGGTTAGGATAGGAAGGTTTTCCCAGAAGAGCGATTGAGACTGATAACCGAAAGGCGGGGAAGCGGTTAGCCTTATCTCACTTCTCCACCACGGCCGGAGTGCCGATGCCTGCATCTCGGGACCCTTTACAAGTGGACATTCCCGGCTGAGAAGAAGGTCTCGTCGAGGAGACAGCTTCTCTTCAATATGCCTCCATCGGTAGGGAAGTTCACAGCAAAGGCCAAGCGGGTCCCAGGGCGGAGGACTCGTTCGTTTGGAGGATGCGTTACCGTATGTTCAATCACTCAACCCATCATTGCAGACTGACCCTTTACAGTGCCGCAGTCGTCGTGTGAAATGCGATGAAGGACGTCCCGGATGCTCCATGTGTAACATCTCGGGTCTCAACTGTGGAGGCTATAGCAAAGACATCTTCTTCGACTTTGATGACCCCTCATCAACCGGAATTGCTCGCTTTCGAAGACCATTATTAACGGAGCAAGAACGCGAGCGATTGAGCGAGCAGATCGCGCAAGACGTTCCGCCAGAATTGGCGGGCTGGCATCTCTCCCAAATTGACGAGGAATGTGAAAAGGCGTCTTCAGACCTGCAAATCTCCAGAGGACCGTTTGGGGCTTTTCGCATTACCGAACAATTGCCCCCAGCTCCCTTGAGTACTTTGGACGAGACAGCCGAGGACGCGATAGAGGTTCCACAGACTCATGCTGTTGAAGAAGGAGACCAATTACTACTTCCTGACTTCGATGACGACGTGGAAGTTGTCTCTTCAACAATCGACTTTGCGACTGGAGCGACTCCTCGACATGCTCAGCATCAAATATCGGAGGAACATAACGCGCTTATTCCTCGTACGGATTGGTTGAAGACGCTGGAAAGCTTTCCTGTGAGCAGCTGGCTGGATCCAGGACACTTCGATCTCCCCGACTGGTGGGATCCCGTGGCCATGGGCATTGAAATTGCCGTGCCTTGGATGGGTGAATCAGCCTCTGCGCAGAAGCCTCCTTCATCGCTTGCACGGTCGCCTACAATGGAGCTTGGATCTCCGAGTCTTTATCTATCACACCTTTCGCCTAGCTCAGGCTCTGTATCATCTCATGGTGATAAGGACGTACCGCATGATGCTGTATTGCTGGTAAAACACTATGCAACGATCGTGCTTCGGGGCCTGACTCCGTACCGTCACAGCAAGACACCATGGCACGTACTGTTTCTCCCCCATGTCAAAAGCTGTTTAGCCGCCTTGACACTTGGTGAGAAGATGGACCACGCAAGCCTATGTGCTTTTTACGGCACACTATCTATCAGTGCCTTTAGCTTGGGTGGTATTCATGGCTCCACCAAGTGGCTAGACCAAGGCAAGGCATATTATCAACAAGCTCACTTTCATGTTTGTCTTATGCTCAAGACAGCATACGATATTCCCAAGACTGCCAAGTACAAGTCTATACTCATGGCTCTCTTGACCATGGTTCAGATTGCCATACTCTCTGGTAATCGAGATGAAGCGGAATACTTTTTCCTCGAAACGGAGAAGTTTATCCGAACAAAAGGCCTGAACCGACGAAAGTCTCGCAAAGTCAGATTACTGCATCACTGCTACGCGTTCGAGCGGCTGTCTCATGAGAGCACTTTTACACAAAACACACTGAACTCAATTCATCGCAATCGCGTTCGCGAAGCGATAGAAGCGAGCGGCGCCAGTGCTTATAGTCAGGATAGCTTGTCTTTCCGCCTTACCACGTGCAACCTGGACCAAGAAATGCACAAGGTCAAAGGCCAAGAAGAGGGCGAAAATGACCTGCATCTCCAGAATCCAGGAATATGGTCTGCTACGCTTTACCCTGAGATCTTTGGGGTACCAGAGCTCCACGTCTTTATGCTGTCGCTGGTCATCCGGCTTGCACGAGAGAAAGAGCAGAACCAAGATGAAATGATAAATTCTGGTCTTACATTGAAAGAGTTCATGGCTCGAGCAAAAGCGGTAGAGCGATGGATCAAGCAGCTACACGTGCTTCGCCAGTCCATATGGATGGTCGAAGCTCCTGTCGATCCAGAACCCCAACAGTCCATCGACCTGTTGAATAGCTTGGCTGATACAATGCAGCACGCGCTTTCTGTGTATTTCTACCGTAGAATATACGATCTGGACCCAAGCATGCTTCAAAAGCATGTTCTTGGCGTGCGCGACCGACTGCTTGAGTTTGATGCATCGGATGCTGGAATGGGATACGGATCTTTGAGACTGATATGGCCTGCTTTTATTGCAGCTTGTGAGACTGATGATAATGATATAAGGGCGTCTTTTGTACAATGGTTTGAATGCGCTGCAAAGCGAAGTGGGTTACGGATATTTACGGAAACGAAGGAACGCATTGAGCAGATATGGATCGGGAGGGACAGTACCGATAGACAAAGCGGGTTCGGATGAATAGCGAAACCGGAGACCATATAAAATAATGAACTAGAAAGTCCCGTTATGCCTGCATTCAAATGTGACTATGTGATACGCCCTCACTTGCTTCGTTGATGGCCGGTCATTGGGGGGCATTTCACAAGGGTAGCAACAGACTGAGTTCCTCCAAGCAATCAGCCACTTGGGAATACTTTCCACTTCCAGAACAGCTTATCACCTTGTCATGCGGGGTAAACTCATCACCAATTGCCTTTCACCGATCTACATCACAGGGTGGTGGTGGTTATGGCTGTGCTGCCATGGACATAAACTCTTCTAAACTCCTTCAAAGTTTTCATCAGATAGTGCAAAGACGAGAATTACTCTACATCATATTCTAAAATGGCAGCTTTCGAAGGAAAAGTGGTAAGTTGTCTTTCCTCATGCAAAAATGGACAGGACTAACATTTCAGATCGCTGTAACTGGCGCTGGCTCCGGCATGGGTCTAGCCACAGCAAAACTCCTTGCGGAGAGAGGAGCTACAATCTCGCTCGCTGATATCAACGAAGAAGCACTAAAGAAGGCCAAAGACTCGCTTTCGGGCGACAAGCATATCTATCAAGTGGTAGACGTCAGCAGAAGTGACTCTGTGGACGCTTGGATCAAGAAGACCATTGAGACTTTCGGCAAGCTCCATGGTGCTGTAAACATGGCTGGTATCATTGCTGAGCCAGTACCTCTCATTAAGTACAGCGATGAGGTCTGGGATAAGATGTTTGCTGTCAATACCCGAGGAGTGTTCAACTGCCTACGCGCAGAGCTCAGAGCCATGTCCGCTGGGGCTAGTATTGTAAGTTCAAAAATCAGCGCCTTGTACAAACACTCATTGTCTGTTAGGTCTCAGCTGCAAGCGTCTTCGGCCAGTTCGGTGCTCCAGGGCACGTCGCTTATTGCGCAAGCAAGGCAGCTGTTATCGGCCTTTCGCGGACAGCTGCGAAGGAAAATGCAAACATTCGAGTCAACTGCGTCTCACCGGGTAGGAGAAATAATATCTTTACGAATCCGAGCTTTGGCTGACGGTACTTAGGATCTGTGAGTACTGCTATGAACGAGCATGATGACCCAGAACACATCAAGCGCAGTCTTTCAGGGACCGTACAAAAGAGAAGAGCTGATCCAGTTGAGGTGGCTCGGGTCATCGCATTTTTACTCAGCGATGAGGCATCATTTGTGACTGGAGCGGTATACAATGTTGATGGTGGGTGGGTATGCTAAATTTGTCTGGCGGTGATGTCTGCCGTGGATACATGTCTTCCACTCGTTGCACGATTATAGCGCCGAAATAGAGCAGGCCGATTCCGGTTGTAGATGCTGAGATGATGAAGCCTGCGAGTGCGCACGCAATGGACAAGTTGGTGTGCCAGAAACGCTCTTGTACTCTGTCAGCGCTCTATGTGACAATCGCACAGACGATGGCCGCCAGCAGACAAGGAGGTGCAGTAAGCAGGAAGGTATTAATTCTGACCTTGCCTATTCTCTTCCCAATCGTAGGAAAAAGCTGTTATAGCGATGGTACTAGCTGCTCCGTAGCATATAACGATCAGGATCCAGTTCTGGGGTCCCTGAAGAAGCAGCTTGAAACCATAGAAGAGAGATTGTTGGTTGCCTGTAGTCCAGTCCTACTCATCAGTAGCATCAACGTCCATACGCCACAAATCAATGGCGCGTTCCTCTTCGGTGAGCCACTTGGTGGTTGTTGGAAACTCGGGGAGAATCCAGTAGCTACAGAAGGCGATGACAACAACAGCTAAGCCTTCTAGGAGGAAGATTTATCGCCAGGTCAGGAGCCCGCCGATACCGTTCATTCTGTCCATAATGCCCGCGGCGATCAGTCCCGACAAAGCTCCTGAGATTAGAGGTTCCGAGTAAGAGATCGCAGTTCGAACGCCAAGTTCCTTTCGCACATACCAGGCGTTGATGGTTGCCATGGCACCAGGATAGAAGGCCGCTTCGACGAAGCCGAGAATGAATCGGACTGCGGTGAGTGCGCCAAAATTGTGAACTGTTCCAGCGTGGGGCTTCTTCTCGACATCCATGTTGTTGTGATGCCGGGCTGCCTTCTTCACGCGACATACCCAAATCAGAAATGGATCAATTTTTTGATCCGAGTGTTCAGACACTGCAGACACAAGTATGCGAGACCAAGTGCTAGATAATGGAATCTGCCGGTCACTTACGACAGGTCTCGGATCTAAAAACTATGCTGCTCCAGCTATGGCCGTGCTTCGATACACTGCGGTCTTGAAAGGAGAAAGCACCTTCATATATCTTATTTAGCTTCAAAGCGGAGTGTCAGAGGGAATGAGTCAACGATCAGAGAATTGAGGTACTGACCAAGAAGGGCCAAGATGCAGCGAGGAACAACTGCAAGATACTAATAGACCTCTTTCATCGTGTTAAATATGGTAAGCACTTCAACAAGCCCTGACTCGATCACAATACGAATGCTCAATTCCCGATCAGCGCGATTCGGTTACCGGGACTCAGTGCATTCTTTCAGTAGCCTCTCTATCATCTCTATTGCAAGGACTGTCGCTCCCGAGCTTGCCGAAACCTCTGAGCTTAACGACGAGTACATCTGTACTCAATGCCGCTTCATTTCGGAGATGGTTGAAACGGGTAACCCGGCTGCCAGAAATAACAACGCCTTACTAGCCGACTAAGACAGCATTGTTCAAATGCTCACAACCAATGAAGATGCCGGACCGATTGAAAGACCAACAGAATTTGAGGTTCCATCATTAGACTTCTGTGACGGCTTATGGTCTGACGTTGATTGGTGGATTTTCTGGATAATTGCTTTCAGTGGCATAAGAATAAAAGAAGCAATTCGTCGCTCAACATTAGTGGTGTTGAAGAAGGTGTGGTTGTACGTGTTGAATGACGTTGTTGATAGTTTCGCAACAGGATATTTTATCTGGCAAGCTCGGCTAAGTTAATATAGATAATCTATATGATAATGCCGATATTACCCTTCTGCATGCTTATGTTCTGGCAAACCACGTGGCTGACAAGTAACCTCAAAATGCAACTGTGAGCCGAGATACCTCCCAGACGATAATAACGCGGCTTGGGCTCGGGGAGAAAGAAGGCACCGAAGCCTGACAGAGGGTACCATAATAAACTCTTCAAAGAGCTTCCTAAGCTTAGACCAGTCTTTTTGTCACTTGGGGTCGAGGTCTAAGCCATCACCTCCCCGAGCTTGGGTATGGCCTCAGATTTCAAGGCCTCGGCCTGGCCATTGCCAGATCTGACGCTTGCCTGACGAGTGTCGAGTGGCGAATCACTCGGTTTGCCTGCAACCCAGCACACCGGTCAAACGGCAATTGTCAACGGTGTACAGCGCCCAGAAATGCACATACGTTGTCTCTATGCCAAAAGGAGGGGGACGTGACAACAACGCTAATGGAGGGGTAGCCACAGGCCGGGAATGCTGATTATCGGCTCAGTAGGGATCTGCCACGTCGGAAACCCGTTGATGAGTGCAGATCCCTGGTTGTATCATGGATGGCACTGCATATGTCACGCGGGCCAAATTCTCGTTCCTTTCTGTGATTTCGGCCGCTAATGCGAGCTTTTTCAGCATCGGCTGAGATGCCTCGGCAACTGAAGCATGGGAGGGAAGACACCCAGTTGGCCAGCCGTATGTCAGACAGATGGGCTATATGCAAGTGCCCGCGACTGCATCTTCTTGTAGGGCGGCCATGGGTTTCTGAGGTACCATCGACTTTGGGTTTTGCTCTCACCGATTCATCCCGCTGAAAGCCTCACCCGTGGACTGGAGAGAAAACCAGATTATTTCAACAGCCTTGGGGGCCTCATTAGCAACACCACTCATTCCTATATAGATGGTCAGCGCCCAGAACAACTGACTTCTCGAAACTCACGAGAGAGCACAACAAGCCAGCACGAGCACCATACCAGCAGCATCCTCAGCACTTGAAACAATCTTAAAGACTGCCAGCCTAGCAGCCGAGACGATGACGGTCACTCAAATCATTTCGACCGTAAGCCGCTCATCTCTGCCCAACGCAACCACCTTCACGTGCTTACATTGGTCAGGTTATTCCCAGCGAGCCCAAGCCAACGAACGGCTTACTGGCCAAAGGAGCCAACGGGCACAAAGTCACCGTGACCATCGAGGCCGAGCGTCTCGAAAAAGACAGCCTTGGCCAACTTGAACTCCCTGGCGATGTTCTCTACGGTATCAACACATTCCGCGCCATTGAAAACTTCCCTCTCTCAGGACGACCCATCGCCACCTGGCCAGACTTCATCTACGCATTTGCTGTTATCAAGCAAGCAGCAGCCCGTGCTAATTATGAAGTCGGCACAATCACATCTGAGCAGGCCAACGCCATTTCTGAGGCATGTGAGGAGATCAAAACTGGAGCCCACGACAAGCATTTCGCAGTTGACATGATGGAGGGTTCTGGTGGTACTTCTACCAACATGAACGTCAACGAGGTCATCGCCAATATTGTCGCTAAGAACTCAGGCCGAGCTCTTTCTGATTACGCCTTTGTTCATCCCAACGATCACGTCAACATGGGGCAATCTACAAACGATGCTGTGCCTTCAGCTATGAAGCTTGCTGTATACCGCGCTATGGAGGGTGTTCTGGACGCTCTCCAAGGACTCGCGGATACATTTGCTGTGAAGCGCCAGAAATACTCTACTCTTCTTCGCCTTGGAAGAACCTGTCTCCAGGATGCTCAGCCCATGACTTACGGTCAGGCTCTGGGTGCTCATGAGGCAGTCATCCGGAGACACCGAGAGCACCTCAGCACGATCCGTGACTCATTCCTGGTGCTCCCCATGGGCGGCACTGCTATTGGCACCGGATTCGGGTCCAAGACAGGTTACAAAGCGGCAGTCTTCAAGCATCTTTCCTCATCGCTGGGAGTTGCAGTGCAACCATGCAGTGACGCGTTTGACGGAATGCAGAACATGGACACTTGTGCACGTCTCTCAGCCGAGCTGCGCAACACTGCCAATAGCTTGTGGAAGATTGCAAATGACATGATTCTGCTCTCTTCGGGACCCAATGGCGGTATTGCTGAGATTACTCTGCCGCCCGTGCAGGCTGGCTCTTCCATCATGCCGGGCAAGGTCAACCCTGTCATTCCGATTGCGGTTTGTCAAGTGGCGCTGGCCATCACTGGGAATGATGCTGCCGTTTCCATGGCATGCCAACAGGGAATGTTGGAAATCAACCACTACGAACTTTTGGTCTGCGACCGACTGTTCGATAGCATACAGCTTCTGAAGAGCGTGTCCAAGACATTCGCCAAGCGTTGCGTTGAGGGCCTTATCGCAAACAAGGAGAGGTCAGAGAAGCATCTTCTTGACGCTAGTGCACTTGCAACAGCTCTTGTGCCGAGCCTTGGCTACGCCAAAGTGTCAAGCATCGTGAGATCAGCGCTGGCTGAAGAGCGCCCGTTTTTGGACGTGGTGGTAGAGCGGGGTCTTTTGAGGCAGGATGATGTTTTGGGTGTTTTGGAGCGTTCGGTTTTCATTGAGTGATTATGACGTACGTCGTCGGGGTTAGATTTGATCGCCAAGCAATGATAGAACTACAAGGAGTATAACAAGGAACGTATTCTCCTATATATTTGTTCAAGAAAGCCGAGATTATATATCGTGGTAACCGTGATAACTACGCAGCACTGTTTAATCTAGGTCAACTGAAGTTAACACGCGTTATCGTCGCGTACTATCGATAAGAGATAACCCGTCAAGCTGTAAAAGAAAGGAGTGACGTCAAAATAATAATCATCTACTCCAGATCCGGTTAGCTTAGATAGATCCTTTTTTCCACGAATCAAGTCTGTTGTCCAGCTTCTAGACCCACCATTGATTGTGGTTCGAATTTGCGCAACAGTCGCTAACAATAAGCTGAAGCTTTTCTTGCACCTTGAGGTTTGTTGAACTCTGAAACTGTATTTATAAGCACTTGAATCTATACAAAGTGAAAGAACTATCATACACCTTCGCTTAGTATATTAAGATATGTACATAAGTCGTATTGATCGCGATGGCAATCAATTACTTCGTCGATTTCTTCTGGCTTCAGGGTAGCTGGCTTACTCTGAAGCCTGCAAACCAATCGCGTCCCACGATGGTGTGGATAAGCCAGTTTCTGCGGTCTTTCGGGGCTCCGAGAAACCGAGCCTTTGCCCAAAGGAGACACATGCCATCATCGAGGATGAGATTTGGCCTTGGCGCTTTGTAGGCCAATATCCACGAGTCTTTGACGAATCCGAGTGTTCCAAAATTTCCTAAATATTTTGACAAGTCAATTAAGCCTAATGACAACGATGAACGTGGATTCAAACGAAAGCGACGGAGAGGAAAACGCCGTCTCGCGCACTCGTCGAGTTCCGGAGCATAAGCTCTCTGTAAGCTAAGACCCATCGCATGCTATGCTGTAATTTTGAATGGCGACTGACAACTGGGCTTATTGCTGCCAGTGTGACCAATGTAGACAAAGAAAGGTAGATGAACGCGTACATCTCAGTCGCGTCTTAACTGACGCCTCATAGATCAAATGCGACCGTGGAGATCCTTGTGGACCGTGTCAACGAAAGAATGTTGGCTGTTCGTTCCCCACTGGCTTCAAGCCTCGAGCAAAACGTCAGCAAGTCTTAGTATCTGATGGCTAGTGAGTAGCAGCGAGAGCATGGCCGAGTAAGAAAACTCATATGAGGTGCAGTGAATCCAAATTGGATGCCATTTCGCGAAAGCTTGATCGCATAAGCCTTGCTGTCGACAACATCTCTTCTTCTCCCCAGCAGCTTCAAGGAGGCTCGTCAGCGGCTCATACTGCTATTAGTTCACAGGTTACCCCGACATCCCATGCGAGCTCCCCGTCGTGTAATGTCAGAACAGGCCCGGAGAAAGGCACAGAGTTCGAAGGCGATGTCACTTTGACGACACAGGCTACATTTGCGACGGATTTCTTGCAACAATTCGTTGACAGCAATCAGCCATCGCAAACGTCTCCAGAGATAAAAAGTCACTTAGACGCACTGCGAAAGATCTTGGCGGGCAAGGAAGTTACGGCTGACGAGACACGTCTTGTTGATACGCAACGAATTTTGTCACCTCAAGAACATGGAGGGTTTCAGCTCCCTCCTGTCAACCTGGCCATGATGGCTGTACAGAGACTGAGAGGTAATCCGTGCAACACCTACCCTCAAAGATTCAAAGCTTACTGATATCGTTGAAGAGTCTTCCAGGCTGCAGCTCTTCTGGCGCGCAGAGTTTCACAGCATCAGTCAATTTGTCGAGTATCTCATGACCGTTTACTTCGGCAAGCCTACCCTTGCTGATCTCATCGTTACACATGTTGGCTTAGTGAGCCTATTGCAAGAGTGTGGCAACATCGAGACCGAACAAGTTCTCAAAAATGAGTTTGAATCTCAGGCGACGGTCTGTCGGCAAAACCTGGAGTCTATTTTGGCAGGCCTCCCTTTCAATATGCCCTGCACACCCGATTACATACTCGCTCTGTTCATGGCTGTAAGTGTCTCGGCAGGAAGTCCCTTCGAAGGGCATGCCACTAACAATCGTCCAGTCGTCCTACCATCTCGAAAATTGCCGGATTTCTATGTCTTGGAATAGTCTCGCTGCAGCAGTACAAATGTGCCAGACAATAGGCTTCACCCGGGAAAATCTCCCAAAGCCAGAGTCGAGAGAAGCAAAGCAACGACGGGCTAAAATGATCTTCTACATCCATCTTTGCGATAAGATGCTCGCTTTGAGACTGAGTCGGCCAGTCTTGATCCGAGATGGGGAAATCACCATTGACTTCGAGGCCTTGGAAGCTGATAGGGGTGACGGACCAACTCCTATCATTGCGAAATGGGCACGGTTTTGCAGCCTTCAAGGAAGGATCTATGATATACTCTACAGTCCGGGGTCTTTGATTCAGCCGGATATTCAGAGAGAGACGAATGCGAGGAAACTCGCGGCTGAGATGGAGCAGTTGTTCCAAACAAAGAGTCTGGCAGAAGTAAGTCCGAGACCCATCCATGAATGGGCGATGGTTCTCTAATTAATTCGCAGGAACACCTATTTGAGTCAATTGGGGCGAGCATCGGCCAAAAGCAGAGCGAGGTCTTCCGCAGGACCGATAAGGTAGCATACTATTCCATGCGCTGTCTGGTGTTCAGAGCAGTGAAGCCTGCGTCTTTAACATCCTCAGCCTTTTGCGAGGAATGTCTAGAAGCAGCAAAGAATGGCCTTGAGCAACACAGAATTTGTTTGTCTATGCTGAAGAACGTGGAAGCCATCGTCTTTGAGTTTTACATGCATTGGTAAGACCTCCATCGCTGGCAGAGATGCTTCAACTGACCAAGGACCAGGGGCCTCATAGCGGTACCTCTGGTGCCATTCATGGTCTTGTTTTGCCACGCTATCGAGACCTGCGACCCGACTCACTTGGAGCCGCTCGCAGCCGTGGTTGAAACAGTTGACATGATACCCCCAGATCTTCCAAATGTATACAGAAAACAGCTTCACCTGTTCAAGCTTATGTACGAAGTCGCGTGCAAGTATGTGGGCTCGAGGACTAATAACCCTCCGGTTCAGGTATCAGGGCGTATACCTGATACCCCATTTGAGATGCTGTTCTTCGAGGCGGGAGTTCCTGTGCCCAGCCACCTGGGCATGCAGGCAAATATGCAGGGTTTTAACAATGGCACACAGCTTGCAAATGAGATTAATTACGGGGGCTTATCAACAGGACAAGCGGGAAATATGGTGGAGGGTAACTTTGACCATAACATGGAGCTGGGGAACTGGTTTGAGCAAAACCAAGAGATATTTATGATGCTGGACAACAACCAATCATAGCTATGGACCTTCATAGTCAATCCCCAGGGCGCAATAAGACTTCTGACATCAAATCAAGGTGCTAAAAATATTTAGTCTAAGATCCTCTAAATGTATACTAAATGTATACTAAATTATGCTAAGTTTACCTAAGGCTTTTGTCACCGAGAGGTCCTAAGTTTTGTTATATCCCCTTGCCTATGTAAGTCTGCCACCATAGAAGAAGACGTTTTAGATAATTGGCATACGCCGTGGCCTCTACAGATGTCACTTGTATTTGCCATCAATCCATTATGTTTTGACGTGCCTCGAGTTTACAGAGATGAGGCCAAGGGTCCAGGATAAGATTCTCAGATTCAGCAAAACTAAAAATGTCAAGTCATAGCTTTGCAATAATATTATTGGACTTAGGTTAATATCGAACGAGTTTTAATATCGGACAAATTGACAAAATTGGAACCATGTCTATTGCATATATGAGAAGATTATTGAGCTTGAAGTGAAATGGTAAAAGTAATCTGAACTATGTGTAATACTCTATACTAACGCGATCTTTTGCAGCAAGAGATAGCATTATTCCTTTTTGTTCTTCCTCTTCTTAGGGACGCGAGCCAGCCAGTAGATAGCAATTGCAGCCACACAGTTGAAGACAACGTAAACCCAAAGTAGGCCAAAGTCTCTCCAGCGATTGTCGAAACTAACATTAATCCCCTTCAGGAAAGTATTGGTATCTGCCATAGGACAGTACTGACACTGTGTTTTGCTGCCTGCGCTCTCACCAACAAGATATCCACCCATATTGGACATATAATCCGACAGAAACTCCTCACATGTACCATTTGCAGGCTTGAACTCCAAGATCTCGTTATCGGCACAAGTAACAGGCGCATTGGCAAGAGTCGTGCCGAGGAAACCCTCTACCACGTATGTGAAGGGATTGACGCGGTACATGAAGATCCAGAAACCGGGCAGAGCATCAGGGCCAGCGAGGACACCGCAAAATGCGAACATCATGACGAAGAGCAGGTTCATGACACCACCTGCAGTATCAGCGTTGGGAAGTCCGGCGATGATCATGTGGGCGAAAGACGAAGCAAGTAGGAAGAACATCCAGACGTGAAGGAAAATGGTGATGCCACGAGAATGGACCTCATTCGTGTACTCAGCGTTACGATAGAGGCCAATGGGGAAGTACCAGCAGATGAAGGCAAAGATACCGATAAACTAGACGGAATGTTAGGAATGATCTGTCCGAGGAAGTGACACGTAGCTTACCGAGTTCCAAATGAGCTCGACTGTCAGATTGGCAAACATGAATGACTGCCAAGAGTATGTCTTTGCGGGACGCTCTCGAGCCTCGTAAAGAGTCCTCTGCTCCACAAAGGCCGGCATCATTTGTTCAGCGACCTGCGAAAAGATAGTCAAGAAGATGAATACGCCAAACATCTGGTTCTGAAGACCACGGACTGTATTCTCGCCATTCATGACAGAAAGTCCGATAAACAAAGACTGCAACGAGGTCAGCGTGTGTGAGAAGAATGAAGAGTTAGGAGGGAAGACTTACTGCGCCGACTGTGAGAATGGCCTTGGAGTACATATAACCCGGGCTTCTCCAGTACTGAGTAAAAAGGCGTTTCGTGACCTCCCATAACTGTGTAGATAGAGGAGAAGCAAACTCGTTATACTCGGAAGGGTCAGCGCCGCCTGATGTAGGAGAAGGCGATGGGTGTGACGCCCGGAGAGATTCGAGTTCCTCCTGCACTGCCCGGTACTCTGGAGACTGCCTCCAGGCGGCTGGCCAATCGACGTCAGTATGAGTACCTGGGGCAGCCCCAATGACCTCGAGCATATGCTCGGCTGGATTGGCCTTGGGTGGCAGAGGCGGGCCTCCGTTACGAGTGAAGTAGTCCATCAGGATCTGCGAATTCTGACCGATTTGACCAAAATAGACAGTCTTTCCTCCCTTCGCGAGCAGAAGTAGGCGGTCGAATCGTTGGAAAAGCATAGCAGAGGGCTGATGAATGGTACACAATATCGCTTGACCGCTCTTGGTCAATTGCTCCATCAAGTCGCAGATAGACCAGGAAGTCTGGCTGTCGAGTCCAGAAGTCGGCTCATCGAGAAAGAGTAAAAGCTGCGGACGTGCAACAAGCTCAACAGCGATCGTAAGTCTCTTGCGCTGTTCAACATTGAGGCCCTCGCCTGGGACACCGATGATGGCATCTGCATAGGTGTCCATCCCGAGGAGCGAAAGGACAGTCTCGACGTAGTCCAGTCGTTCTTGCTTGGTGTACTTTGCTGGCTGCCGAAGCATGGCACTAAATCGTAGCGCTTCTCGTACCGTTGAACTCGCCTGGTGCAGATCCTGCTGAGTCACATAGCCCGTCTTCCTTTGAAAGGAAGAGTCGCGAGAGTGACCATTAACAAGCATATCACCGGAAACAACACCCATTGTCACCCGACTGGCGAGGACGTCAAGAAGAGTGGTTTTACCTGCACCCGAGACACCCTATAAGTACGTTAGTAGGTATGAACGGGGGTAAAATAAACCTCAATGCATTATAGAAGGTACTCACCATGAGAGCTGTCAAGGTTCCAGGCTTGACCCAACCATCGACGTGATCCAAAATCCTTCGCGTGTCGCTCTTGATCTTGACTTCGTAGCAGACGTCCTTCCAATGGAAGACGGACGTTTGCTTCTCGACCTCGACCTTTTCACTCGACGAACCAGAAGCCTCTTGCTTTCCTGTAGGCGTAGGAACACCCGACTCTTCATCGCTGACCCGCTTACCAGAGACCTTGTGCATAGCCTCCCGGAGAAAGACCAAGACTTCGCCTTTGGAGCGCTCCGAAGCGACATACTCGGTAGTCCAAAGGTGAAGAGCCATAAAGAACACAGTCCATGCTATGATGACCCCAAAGTTCCTCCATCGGTGGCTGTTGACGAAGCCGAATGAGGCCTTCAAGTAATCCTCACCCTTGACGAATGATTGGCCGGGTACAGATCCGGGCACGTTGCACACGTATTCGCCGTTGCCCAAGTTCTCATAACCAGGACCATGCGGGACAAAGTCTGAGCAGGGGAACTGTTGTCCGACAAACTCGATCAGAAACACGCTCTCCAGGCCGTAATATACAGGGTTCAACCACCGGATCCAGCCAAGCCAGTTCTGCATATAAGCGGGAGGGATCGCGAACCCTGAGTACAAGACCAAGGCCAACAGGATGATGCAGGCGGGGGCCAGAGCCTGCGAGACGGATTTGGTTGCGGAGCCAATGAAGCGGAACATCATCGACATACAGAGAGTGATTGAGAATGAAAAAAGAAGGAAGGCAAAGAATGGACCCGGTTCGCGACGCAGGTTACACATGAAGTATAGTGTGCAGTTGAGAAGGATCGAGTTGACAATCTTGTACGGGAGATCGGTTGCCATCGCCGACAGGGCTTCGGCACTTGGATGGTAAAAAGCATACCGAGACTGCTTTTCGACAACCTTTCGCTTTGCATACAGAGTCATGATCTCGAGGATGCTCGAGAACGCGTTGATGAGGACGATGAAAAATAGCAAAATGGTTCGACGGAAGAAGCTCGTGGTGTTGAAAGGGAGGTTGTAGAAAATGCTGGAAATAATTAAGCCCTCAAACAGGTTGCTGATGAGCATGGTGAGAGTGATACTGGGGTCGCCGATCAACATAGTGAAGCCACGCCAGAGGTTGATGGTATACTGCTGTAGGTAGGAGAGGTTGAAGGGAGACCGTTCCCTCTGAGCCGCGGCTTGATCTAGCCTTCGGGATCTGGAGAATCTTTGAAGATCAGGCCCATCGAAGGGATGTTGTTCCATATAGTAGTCGATCTCGTTGATAAGCCGAGACTGTTGCAGGCTTTGCTGCCAGGCCTGGGCAAACTCGTCCGAAGTTCGAGGTGGGTTGGCGCCGGGGCGAATTATTCTCTCGGCTGGGTTGGTCATCGACGTGAGGAAGTCGGCCGTCGTCTGTTGCTCGGGGCAAATGAAACCAAGGTTCTCAAAGTAGGCTTGGGCCTCGCCTGTCTTGCCGAAGAAGATTTGACGGCCCTCGTACAGGACAATGACCTTGTCAAATAGCTATGTACCAAGTTAGCCACGGAGGCAGAATAACACGCGTGAAATACCTACATCATAGGCACTCTGAGGCGCTTGGTAGATTGCGACGCAAGATGCAATACCGAGGGTATCAGCTTGGGTGCGCAAGACTCGGCAGAACTCAACGGCGTTGGCGCTATCGAGACCGCGTGTGCTGTTATCCCAGCACTGAAGAGGGGAATATCCCAGGGCAGCCTCGGCGATGGTGACTCTCTTGCGCTCGCCGCCACTGATACCACGGACGTAGTCATCACCAACTCGAGTATGCTTGGTATGCGAAATGCCAAACATAGCCATAACAACATCACGAAGATGCTCAGCATACTCTCTAGCCGAGACGCCGGGAGGGAGCTTGTCCTTTGGGGGACATCGACATCGAGCAGCAAAGTAGAGAGTATCGCCGACAGTCAAATGAGGGAAATGGTGATCAACTTCAGCCGTGTAGATGGCTTCACCTCGGTAGGCCTTCTTCATCTGCTCAGGCCGGATACCCTGATAGTTCAAGACTGCGTCATTGCCAAAATGGAAGCCGTGAGTTTCGCCAGCAATACTGCGAAGAAGAGTGGAGCAGCCAGAGCCTGGGGGACCCAGAACACATAGCATCTCTCCAGCTTCGACGTACCCGTTGATATCACGGAGGATATCAATGCGCTGACCCTTGTCCCCAAATATCTTTCTGGCGAAACTCGAAGCCTTGAGAACGATATTGGTCAGAGTATTCTGGAAGTCGGTCGCTTGGCCGAAGCCATGGGCACTAAGGTTCCTGAATGCGATACCGGCGGTGCGAGGAGTACTGCCATCAGCAGTTTCGGTTCGGGTCTTGAGATAGGCCTTGGCCCATTTCTTGGAGTTGAAATGGGGGCTCTGCGGGTCAAGGGGACCGCCATCACTCAAGGGAAACAATGGCCCATGACCCGATGCAGCAGATTGACTTGTAAACCTGCGCGCCAAGTCGTGGATTTCCTCTTCGTACTCAGGTTCATCAGACAGGTCGTTGTTGTCCTGCGTCCTGTCACCCAATGTGGCAGAGGACATGGAAGGGGCGTCGCTAGGACGTGAATCGTTTGGAGGATTCATCCGGTCTTGGGTCAAGCAATTTGGATAATGCTATTGGAGAAGATATTATGAAATAGCGATTGCAAATGAAAGAATGGTAATAGGATCGTTGCTGTTAAGTCAATGGCATGGTTCGCGTTGGGTTATCTTATAAGGTGCAGTAAGAGCCATATTAAAGCCGTGGACTGAAACAAAATTTTCACCGAACAGTCACCAATTTCAAGCATCATC
The DNA here is from genome assembly GCA_013755755.1 of Fusarium sp. NRRL 25184. NCBI lineage: Eukaryota > Fungi > Ascomycota > Sordariomycetes > Hypocreales > Nectriaceae > Fusarium > Fusarium sp. NRRL 25184. Next base: position 80,728 of record JABSSZ010000038.1, on the reverse strand, counting down.
TTACTTAGCGACGGACACCCGTAGCCCAGAAATACCGGCCCTGCAATTCCGTCATGATACACATCAAGTTGAAGCCCGGACGGAGCGGAGGACCGAAATAGTGGGGCGTTGCGGTATCTCGGACTGTCCGAGCACCGGAACTCTTCCCTTATGGAAGACAGCGCCACAGACTCAGAGCTATCCACAGATCGACGAGTTAGATTGTGTATTTTCTGTTGAAAATTTGTCACTTTGCCAAGCTCAAATCTGGGAGCGGGTTTCACGGAACCCGTAATAGATAGCTACGGGTTCCGCTGCGTGCGCCTAAGCTTCAGCTGTTCAACCCTAAAATTATGGAATACCCCTAAGATATCCCTAAACTTATAATAATTTTACAAATTTTGTCAACTGCCAACAGGTCACTTCTAAGTTTAGATCAATTAATTATAATGTATATGTAAAATTGCGAGCTTCAACAGTACCAGTGCCTAGAGTTAGAGCTCGTTGTTGAAAGTACGCTGAAGGCTGACTTTCTCAACGCAGTTGCTCAATGTGCTGACGAAGTGTTGTTCTTGAAGTGGATTGAGGAATGGAGGGACGCAGTTTGTGAAGGGGAGCACCCAAGACTGGAAGACACTGCAGTCCTTGGGTGACGGAGGTCATGAAAGTATTCTTGGGCATGAAGCTAGTGACAGACTAGCTTTGCTATGACTTCCGTTTTCTAGAGTGTTATAATGTTGAAGTCATTTATCACTAGCATATCTCTCGCCTAATGTCTATGCCACTATCTTCTCCATGACATTGGTGTCATTCAGATACCATGTCAATGACTCCAGCTCTTCGGTGACAAACTTCTCCGCCAGTGTCCATCCATTTCCGAACCACCCAAACTCATTATCATCACAATACCTGTACTCAAAATCTTCCCAGCGAGGACGACTCAAAGTGCGCACACAGTGCAAACTACTGCCCGGCCACAATGCCGTGATCCGTCCGCGCTTCTGCTCCTCCCGTGAAGCACCGCTCTCATATGTCTTGTACCACGAATTGCAATCCTCTGAAAAGACAGTTTGCTTGAAGAAGTTATCGCAGTAATCAGTGAACGCTTGAACCATATTCCGCTTTGGCTCAATGCGCGCGATATTATCGTAGGCCATTCGAGCTAGGATCTTGGCGATGTAGGTATTTGTCTTCTCGATCACGAGTAGAAGACTACCTGCACCGGGCATCGAATTGGGACCCATTGATTGGAAGAAGTTGGGAAAGCCGTCTGTGCAGACGCTCAGATATGTCTCCGGGCGTTTTTGGAAGCGCTCTCGTAGGTTTACTCCACCGACACCGTATATGGGAAAGCTTCGGCTGGCGGGTGAGGTTTGGAAGCCAGTGGCGCAGATTATCACATCAACTGGACGATGTTGACCATCCCCAGTGAATACTCCAGTCTCGTCAATCTTGGTGATGCCAGAGGTGATAGTGTCAACCTTTGGAGATGCCAGCGCCTCGAGGTATCCTGGGCCAGGTGACATGCGCTTGCAATAAGGCGAGAAGTCAGGTTGAAGGTGCTCATATATGTCAGGTCTCTCCTTGAGCCTTTGGACCATGGACTCTTGAGCTAGAAGCCGAAGGTCTGTCTGTTGTGAAGTCCCGCTGAAGAGAACACCAAAGTTCTTGTTGATGTTGTGCTCGATGGAGCGTCTGTACTTCAGATATGCCTCTCGATCTGTCTCCCAGGTTTTAATCTCGTCTGGGGAATACTGGAAGTTGCCACCCGCTTCCTTGATGCGCTGTCTGGTCTCAGGATCTCCGAAGAGGCCAACGATCCAGGACTTACCGCGTATGTAGTGATCCATGTGCTTGATATCGGGTAATATTGCGGGGACAATCTGAAGACCACTGCTCCCGTTTCCAATAACAGCGACAGATTTGTCCTATTTGATGGTTTTTCGTCAGGGAAAGAGCACTTGAAGCCCGCTCAGGCGTGATCACTTACCTTAAGATCAACATTGGCATCCCAATTTGCACTATGGAGGAGCTGGCCCTTGAAAGACTGGATGCCGCTGATATCAGGCCATCTCCACTCATTCAAAACACCCTCGCCTGTGACTAGTACATCGGCCGAGTCTTCATACTCGAGACCTGTCGTCAAGTCCTTGAGCTGGACAAACCACTTGTTGGTGGTCTCGCTCCACCGAGCACCGGTGCACTTCTGCTGGAATCTCATGTGCTTCCTGATGTCATATTTAGTTGCGACATCTTTCCAGTACTGAAGTATCTCAGGCGCAGAGGCAAAGAAGGAAGTCCATCGCGGGGAAGACTCGGAGGTCAACTGGTATGCGTGTGCGGGAACATCTAAAGTTCGTCAATACGATACTAAACATAAGCGCTTGGTAGTAGATGCTTACCACAAGCACAGCCAGGATATCTTTAGATGATCGTGTTAGCTTTACCCTTCAGCCCCTCAAGTTGTGCGTACTTACCTGTTCTCATACCATGTCCCGCCGAGCTCAGGGTTCTTCTCATAGATGACAAGCTCCAGATTAGGGACTTGCTTTCTGAACTCAATGGCACCGCAGATGCCAGAAATCCCGGCACCAATGTAGATGACCTTGAGTGGGCGAGCCTGATCTGTACATCGCTGCGACACCCAGGGCTTAGGAACTTCTTTCGTTGCTGGCTGTGATGGTTCTTTCCCAGTGGTGTTATGGTGTTCTTCCTTGGTTTGAAATGTAGCATTGCTGGTAAAGTTGCCGTTGGAAAGGAAACTCGGCAATTTGCCGCCACTGTCACCAAGAGCGTTAGGCATCGTGAGTTGCGTGGGATCCAGGTCAGGTATGATGGAAAATGTGATCTAAGGACAAAGACCTGCGGCTTGACGATTTATATGGGTGAGAAGAGCTTATATCTCACGACAGTTTGCTTTTATCACGGGGCCAAATCATTGCAAAGCAACACATGGCCCCAGTTGCCGAGTCAAGGGCCCTCCGTGCATTGGTGTCTCACTGCTCGTTATCATAGCATTCATGCCACAAAATCACCAGCAGATACGAAAGGAGATAAGCATTACCCCGCGGTTCCAGACACAATCTCGCGTATTCTATCCCTCATTAGGTTAAGGATATCACGGTTAAGGTTTCCGATTATCAACGGTTAGCAACTCCGTGCGCTATCTCTCCGCAATTCTCGGAATGGCTAACCGTTAGCCATGTGGGCCACTGACACGCAAACCAACGCGGTATCTATCACTGGGATTGCGGACCAGGAACCCGCAACTTCCCATCTGGAAGACATAAGTGTTGATGAAAGGAGCATTGTGTGACCATCATCTCACGCAATCGGACTGTTGAGTCATTGAACAACGAGTGCCACGACTTTCGTCCCGTTGACCTTCAATTCTATTCCTCTGCTCCAATTCACATCTTACAAAAAGCCTGGAGCGTGCTAACACTCCACTGTCAATATGGAGACTTTGCCAGAACCAATTCTGTACCACTTGAAGCCAACCAAGCTGATCCCTAATTCACCCAAACCACTACTCCATTACAAGAACGCATTTGTCAAAGATGGTCAAGTCGATCGTACCAAAGCATTCGATACTTTTTGCGGCAATGAGTGGGACGTACAATGGGTTGTTAGATATGGTCAGCATCAGCGATCACATTATCATTCCCAGTCCCATGAAGTTATGGTAGTTCTCTCCGGCCCCGGCCGCATTCGCTGGGGTGTTGCAGACTTAAGTGATGACCCACAAGAGCATACTTCTGGAACAGCCTATGAAGACGGTGGACTGGAGCTCGACGTCAACGTGGGAGATCTTTTTGTCATACCAGCAGGCGTTGCACACAAGTCATACGACCCTTCCGCTAAAACGGCATCTTTTGGCTGTATGACTGGAGATGCTCGTGGTATTTCTGCCGATAACCCGAGGATTGCCGTTGCAGAAGTGCCACTGGAGGGATTCTGTATGATGGGCGCTTATCCGAGAGGATTCTCGTGGACATGGGATGAGGGAGGTGATAGTGCAAATGACTTTGAAGCAGTATGGAGCGTAAATAACCCTGCAGCTGATCCATTCACTGGAGAGGACGGCGGTATAAGCAAGTACTGGAAGAAACAGTAAAGGCCTAATAAAGGGAGGCTGTTGTATCTCTGCATAAGGTATTTAAACCAAGCTTTATAACTATTTACACAATCTTACAATAAGAACTCTTGTATCACCAGTATATCCTACTGTCATTACATAAATTAAAAGAAGAGTATTAAAAAGGACCATAAATGTTAAAGAAAGTTTGTTTCAGAGTCACAGGAGACGAGAACGGCAAAAGAAAGGGTCTGGCCGGGGATTGAACCCGGGACCTCTCGCAAGCTGAGCTGTAGGGTTTTCCCTAAGCGAGAATCATACCACTAGACCACCAGACCGGGAAGGAAATAGCACGTGATATGGTTGAACTTTGAGCTTCAAAACAATGTCTATACCCATCACAAGCAAGAGCTACATGCTCCCTACCCTTCACATATTCATTAAGTCAAACAGGTCTAGCTATAGGCGAAGGTCTCAAACTGGTCTACACCCTCTATAAACAAGGCCAATGCCTTATAATTTCTCTCAATCCTTGGCAAGGGCCTCCTATCTCACGACTAAGGTTCCCTGCCTTCATTCTGTGGTAAAGTAAAGTTCCATACGGGAGCGACCTTTACAGAACCTAATAAATCTCTCTTTCTCTTTTATGAACAAGTAGGTTACCGAATTTTGAAGCCAGTGCAGATAGACGTATTAGAGACGAATACAGCATATCTCCTGGACATCTTGATTTGAGGGGTTGAACCTAAGTCGAAGAAACTGAGTATTCTAGATTCCTGTATTTTAGGATTTATAGATCAACGGACATGCTGATTATGTGCTGTCTAAGAGATAGCGTCTGCATTAAAGAACCTCCAAGGTTAATTTTAAGTGATATTGCAAAGTATGATTACCTACCACTGTCATCAGTGCTTCTGAGATGCTGCTCGAGGAGGCCTTGTTGTCGACCAGGGCACTTGTGGCATCGCCATTTGAAGCAAGCTCTTATCCAAAACAGCAGCAAACGTCCCCCACTTATCTGTCGAATTCCATGAGAAAGGAGCACTTCCTTTTCGAAACCCCTACTGCATCAAGAGTTACCCAGTCCTTGAATGGTTTCCTTCTTCCTGACGCTGTACCCTTACGGTAGGTAATCTGCATCTGAGCGACTTATAACTGGTAAACGGCCTTTAGGCCCTGGGCTGACCACTTCAACTGTCATACTTCTTCGGTGGAACTTTTGTTACAAGTCAACTGCCGAGCCCTGAATTTAACGGAGTACGCAGTACATTTGGCGACCAAATGATCCTGCAGGACTCAGTAGAAGGAGCATCACCATTGATCGTCCAATATATCCGCGACGTCCTTTGTGGCGCCTGTGAGATCGCAGATCTCCCAGGCGGCTTGGATTCATCTCGCCAAGAGCCCGAGGTGGCCCCTGTGATCGCTTAGACGCAGTGACAAGATTCAGACTTTACATTTTACTTCAGATATTGGGGCGACGTCAGCAATGAGAGGCTAGGACTAACAAGTTTTAAGAACCCGCCCGATGTAGCCGGTTTCCAGGAATCCCGAAACTTCTGAAGATCTGCAATGTTAACAGTTGGACAAACCCTAATTCCTCGTATAGACTGTAGAGGATAAAGACCCATCTTCGGGCTCATGATAAGCTACCCAATAGTTGGCTCCGGTCATGATATACCTATTACCGAAGACCTTACCGTAGTCGTTTGGCTGACGTTAACGAGGATAATGCTTGTCTAAACGAGTCTAAACGAAGCCGTCTCCTGCATGGGACTATTCCGACTATAGTCTGTTGGATAGCAGGGCGGACCTCCGAAATCAACCCCTGCATCACGCTTGGTAACCCCACAACTCAGCCTCACTCGAGGCACCTTTGTTATCCTCGTAGCCCAAAGCCACGGTTTGGATGGCGCGGATGGGGTAATTAGAGTTGAACTCGCTTAGAAGCTGAAGCTTAATTATGCGCCTTGCCTCGTGAAACGGCGTAGTTTCATGTCGCTGGTGGTTTGTTGCTTGTCATCCTGATTGTCACGATAGGTGACCCTGAGAATGATAGATGCTCCAGTACTTCGAAACTCACTCCTTGGACTCCTCTTGCTGATCCCTGAATTTTCCTTCTTGTCTGAAGCTTGGAAAATGTACCTCTACTTTTTCATGCCCAAAGTGTCAAGAGCCAACGGATTCACGTCCAGGTTTATTGTCAATCTCGGCCATGTTAATCACTTTAGTACGGAGTATACTTGGGAGGATTAGTGGCGTCGCTAAAATGGCATAGTGTTGTGGCCCGAAATGGGCAATTCTCCCGGGACTAGCCGCACGAACATCATCCGCTCTTATGAAATGAGAGGCTCACGTCTAGGGCACCCGAGGCCTTGGGACTACTCCTGTGCCGAGTTCCGTACTTGATGCTTCTTCGTTATGCATACTTGTGGCTGATGGTACATGTCACCTCGAAAGGGTTGGTAACCTGCCAGGACCCTTGGCCATAACTTCATATTACCTGGTCCTACTTAGAAGTCTAGTCCTTCGAGCTAGGAGGTTCTTTTCCATTTCTGGTAGAAAATTTCAGTCTCCAGCATATATCGTCAATGTAAGGACCTAGGAGCGGGCATGATATTCCATGGCCTTTCCGTGTGATGTTGAAACACCGCCCCATCCGAGCGTTTCTCGGCGGTTGTGCTTCATAGGGCGGAGAGTCTTTCCCCAGACGTATTACTAGTCGTTCACTTTACAAATGTCCCGCGGAACAGCAGTGCTTTACTTCTTCCCGGTAACCCGGTTATGGGATGTTCAAGGCCTTGCAGGGGTGTAGTACGAGATTGGTTAAAGTTTCCATACATCAGCAAGCACAGCCTCCAATAAGATCAAATACCAAGGGCCATCGTAGTAAGTCACTAAATAACGGCCCGATTGTGCAACATCCGGTGTGAGTTAACATGGAGGCCTCGAGTTTGTAGAACTGCGTGGCTCTGATGGAAGACAGACCGAAACGCTTACTGCCATCAAAGAAGCTCCGTAGATTTCCTGTCAGAACAGAATTCGATAACGTACTGTTTCAAGTGACGATAGGAGCTAGGAAACTTTGAAATGATAGATTTGGTAGAGTTTACCCAATGAAAGCAGTTGTCTGTGGACTTTGAATCCCCTATATCTTAGTCTGTTCTTGTCTCCTGAGCGTGACATATGAAATGGGACCCTAACAAGCCGTACCTTGATTAGGCCGCTCGAGCTAAAGTTTCTAACTCTACTGGGTGTTGGCTAACATTGTACTACAAGCGCAGCGCCTATCTGAACCTCATGATGCTCTTAGCCAGAACTTTCAAGCATCAAGGCTTGTGAGTGCTCGTAGTTATGGGCCAAGTTCTTTCATCTGCCGGTGTTTTCCTCTCTTGACTAGCAGCGTTTAGGGTATATATATCCCGCACTCATCTCTTGACGACAGATGAAATGCCATTCTTCTTTTCTTTCACTCAGCAGCCTCTTTGTCTTGCAATCATACAACACTCCTTCTCCTATCAACGTTTCCCAGCCAGCATGAAGTTCTCTATCATCACATTATCCCTCATCACTCTCGCTACTGCAGCTCCTGCAGCCGAGGCTCAGAGCGGTGAGATCTCATATGGCGCCCTCAACCACGACCATGTTCCTTGCTCAGTCAAGGGCGCGTCGGCCGCGAACTGTCACCCTGGTGCTGAAGCCAACCCCTATAACCGGGGCTGCAGCGCCATTGAGAAATGCCGTGGTGGTGTTGGTAACAACGTAAGTTCGACAGACGAATATCCTCAGGTTCAGCATCGATTGACTGTTTATTCAGTAAGCGAGGATCCATCAAGTTCGGTCAATGGAATAGCTTGGGAGCCGCATCGTAACGGGTCTGTCGAGTTATGATAGAATCTAGGTTTTTATCCGACGGGATAACAATCCGGAACAGTTTTCCTAGCTCACAGTCCCATAGATCTTCTTTTTTCATTAGTATAAGATTATATATTGTCTTCTATATCCGTGTACTTAAACATCATCATCTGATTCTCGCCTATTTCTATTCTATATGTTGAGGTTCCTCCTGTGACTGCACTTACGCCGACCAAGTGGAGCTGGGATTATGAACTCGATGTGTTTGAGGAAGGGGTCTGTGCATGATGCCGCTTAGGATACACATGATAGCACTGGCATTGTATGATAAGTCTGTCGTGCTTTTTGTTGGTTAGTTCCAACGGGACCCTTTCTTTGCGTTCTATGATAAGACAAAAAAGATATATTGTTCTTCGAGGTTGCCTGGACATATTTCATGCGTGACTCACTCTATCTTGAGGTCAGAGAATGAGAGAGTCTACCATTACTTTCCCCAATTTCAGCAGCGTAACCTCATTGTGATCCTGCCCCTGCACATTCGCATAAAACCAAATTCAGTTGCATTGCGGTGCTTGACGGTGATAGTCGCGTCAGCCTACGTGGGCTTCCTCATACCCAAAAGAAACACAGGGCGAAAATGCCTTAATTACAATCTTGATACCATAGGACTTAGACATGCTATCTACTTCTTACCGAGTTCCGTATCGTGTAGTGATATAAGCTCTCATCCACAGGTCCGCTATTATCCATTGTAATTTACTATTAGTTTTTTGACATGACCATGAGAATTATGCTTAAATGAGTTCTAGTCTTAGATCATTCGAAGCTAGTTGTTCTCTTTCTTTACAGGGCGTACGGTGAGGTTGATGATCTTGGCCCGATCTGTCTACATATGAGCTCACGATATGGGGATCATGACATCTTTGCACTCAAAAATGACCTTGGAACATAAATATCAACGGTGACTTTAGGGTAACAGTGGCATAGATTATTCATTTCCCTAATTAGCCTTATACCTTATCATCTACCGACTGCTTGGGTAGGATCGGAAGAGATAACGACAGCCTTATCAAGCTTGGCAGACAGCCGGTGTGAGATTGGGGAGAGATTGGGGAGAGATTGGAGAGCCAATCAGTGGAACATTGTGCTGATCGGACTTAGCCGATTGGTAGATTGTGATGCTCGCTCCTTAATTAAGGAATCGCCGTCCGCGGTTTTCCGCCCCACTTAAGTAAAATAAGAAGCACGTCAGCGAATGCATCATCCCAAAGTCAAAATCGCGCCAAATTTCGCAATTTTGTTTACTAGTCTACTCACTCCTTATTTTACGTGTTTTGTCGACTCTGCCTGAGCTGCGTAAAGCAGCCAGGTCACTCATTCAAGTATGGCATCTGTACATATCGTCTGTCTTTATATCATTGCTTCTTTCGCTGTTGGCGTCTTATCAGCGACTTCTCATGAATCCGATGTGATCATCTACGGCAACACGGTTGCCGCGCTGGCAGCTGCCATTCAGACGGTTCGTATGAACAGAACCGCCACTTTAGTCTTTCCGACATCGCGAATCGGCGGTCTTACTACTTCGGGATTGGGCTGGACCGACTCAAAGGATGGAAACACCATTGGTGGAATTGCCAGGGAGTTTTACGGCAAAGTGTACGAATATTACGACAACGACGACGCATGGACTCGTGAAACACGAGATGACTATCTCGCAAAGCATATCGAGGCGCAGCCTGGACCAGCCATCGGCGACAAGGTTCAATGGACGTTTGAGCCCAAGGTAGCAGAGGAGATCTTGGAGAAATGGATCAAGGATGAGGGAATTCCTGTCTTTCGGAACGAGTCCATCCTTCGTACTAGCAGCGGCGTGAAGAAGGATGGAACTGTCATCAAATCCTTCCAAACGCGGTCCGGGTCAACTTTCACAGGAAAGATGTTCATTGATGCAGGCTACGAAGGCGACCTTATGGCGACAGCAGGCATCTCATATCGCGTGGGACGCGAAGACAAGCAGGAGTTCGACGAGTCTGCAGCAGGTATTTACTTCAACGAGCCCAGACGACTGGCTGCCATTGACCCGTACAACGACCCCGGTGATCCTGATAGCGGTCTGCTTCCCGGAGTCGGTCGTGTGATCACCAAGTTCGCGGCAGAAGAGTCGCGTGGCAAGAAAGATCATCGTCTTCAAGCCTTCAACTACCGATTATCTTTAACGACAGAGGATGACAACAAGGTGGAATTCTTTAAACCAGATGGCTACAACGCATCCCATTACAAGATCTTGATCAGGTATATCAAGACTGGCTATTTAGGGCCGTTTTTCACAACGCAGCTCATGCCGAATCTCAAGACCGATACCAACGCGGCTGGCCAGATCAGTACTGATCTTATAGGCGGAAGTTACAACAAGACGTCAAATTATGCTGAGTATTCATATGAGGAGCGGGAAGCTGCTGCGAAAATGCACAAGGTCTGGGCGCAAGGACTTCTCTGGACATTGGCGAACCATAAAGATGTCCCGGATTTTATTCGCCAAAATACCAGTGCTTGGGGCTACGCGAAGGATGAGTGGACTGATAACGGCAACTGGCCATACGAGATATATATTCGCGAGGCTCGACGGATGGACGGAGTTTATACAATGACACAAGCCGACATTCAGCATCCGAAGCCGTATGACAACGACACTGTCATTGCAGTTGGATACTACACCCTTGATGTCCACCAGGTCGAACGTGTCGTTATCAACGATCGGATACACGACGAAGGTCTCATTCACGTTCCCAACCCTGGACCATTTAGCGTTCCTTACGGATCAATCGTCCCCAGAAGGGAGGACGCCACTAACTTTGTCAACCCTGTTACAATGAGCGCCACGCATATTGCTCTGTCTGCAATCCGTATGGAACCTGTCTATATGATCATGGGGCAGAGTGCGGGAGCAGCGGCTGTTTTGGCCATCGAGGATAATGTCGCTGTGCAGGATGTTGATCGAAAGAAGCTGAAAGGAAGGTTAAAGGATCATGCACAGGTCTTGGAGTCCTTCTCAATAACATTACAGCCGAGTCAATATTGGCTTCTAGTGTGTTTTATTTCTTGTCTTTTTTATATCATATTATAGATACATAGCATTAGAGGTATATAGAATCAGAGGGTTTAGTGTTTCATTGCGTTCACTGCGCGAAACATAGTCTTGCATGCCTGACGAGTACCAAGTTCCGTTGCCTTATGGAAGCCCATTGAATCCCATACAATAATTGGAGAGTTTGTGGTAGCCTTATGTTGTACTCATGCTACCTAACTCGCCTATTGGGTACTGCTCTCGATGCACTGCTGTAGTTAATCTTCTAAGGACTGAGGACAAGGTCAACGAAGAAGCTTAAGCCATAGATAGATCAATAAATCTACGACATGATAGTGGTATCAATCTACACAACTATGAAAGGCCGTAATGGGAGAAGTGTTCTTGTTGGGGCTTTATACATAGCTTTCCAAAACCTTGAGTTGATTTGAGAACTCTTCTTATGTTGGCTCAATATCCCTCGCTGATATATCATGAGCGTTAGGGATCAATAACAAGACCATCTAAAAGCCTCTTTGGAAACGACCACACCTCCGTACTCAAATTTCTTCGGTCCTCCCACTCACTCCATCGCTGCGAATGCTCATCGAAGTCTTTAGGGAAGTCAATCAACTTAGGGCACGAGTCCAAGAGACCATCGATATCTGAACGTGGAGGCTTATAAGACAAGGTTATGTCTAAGGATCTGAGACCTTTCGCCTTCTTGCAGTTCTGGACCACGACCTCTCCGACACCAATGAATATTTTGATATGCCGAAGGGTAGATGCATGTTCTTCAATCATGTTGGCAAGAGCCTCGTTCGCGGCATCTGATGCTAGGCGAGTTCCGTCCCTGGTCCTACCCAATAACCCTTCCGTGTCCATTATGGATATCCTGTTCAGCGACGTCTCTGCTTTAGCAATGGTGTTGACGCTGTCAATGGAGACATAGCATAGTATCCCCAGAGACATTACTTTCAGTTTTCCCAGGTGGGGTACGAGCTGCGAGATCCAATCCCTTTTGTCGTCTACTGAGTCAACTTTCAGTGTTTCCAGTGTACTCGCCCATTCTAGACAGGCTTTCTCCAGATCGTCAGTGGTGGCGAGATTGTATTGGACGACAAGAACTTTGAGCTTCCGGCACTGTTGAGATATATCAAAGAGTGGAGTGCGACTGAATTCCAAGGAGCTTTGCCAATCGAGCTGCAGAGATGTCAAGTTGGAGGAAAGGTATTGAAGAGTACCTTGGAGTAACCAGCCTGACGGGCCACCCAGGCCCAGGGTCTCGAGCTGTTTCAATGATTGCTCGACATCAGTATGATCTGAGATCCAATCGGATAGATGTTTTTGTGCGTCTGCCGCTCCTATTCTATCCGGATGGGCATCACCACACTCCCTCAAGCCGGCGAAGTAATGAAGCGACTTGATGCGGGTACAGGAGGCGAGGATAAGCTGTAATCCCTGAAACTGTTCGCTGAAAACCGTTCCAGGACGTCCGCCGCCATAATCCACGAACAGAAACTCAATATTAGGGCATGAGGCAATGATATCCATCACCGGCTTATCATTTTCCACTTTAACATTCCAGTCGAGTATCAGGGACCGTACAAGACTCGCACGAGCCGGCCTGATTTTGAGGCTGAACAAGAATTTCCACTGTTTGTAGTAGTTTTCAAGGACTCCGGGATGTTTATAAATGAATTCCTCGGCGAAATCGTTGAGTATTTTGCTTGAGCACGAGAGCGCAACCAATGTCGGCTCTCTCGATTGGGATTTTGGACGAAAGGTATTGACGTGCCCAACAATCATTCGGTAAAGCTCGGTCGGCAACTTGATGGAGTGCTGGGATTCGCGAGGCAACGCAGGCGACGCAGAGACAAGTCTGCCGCTATCGGGTGCCGGGGCTTGAATTGTGATGCCTACATTCTGGAGGAAGGCTGTCGCTGCTTGAGCCCGTCGCTGGGCATCTTCATCGTCGGGGTTTCGGCTTGCGATAGAATTGGCTAATCGTGCGATGATCGCTAGATTGTCTTCAGCTTTCTCTTTGGATTTTGACGTCCACATGATGCCAAATGACAGTCAAACATGTGTTTGAACACGGTTGTTGATTGAGAGAAGTTGACGCGGCCTGAACACAACAACTGAAGCGTGATGGTCACACAAGCACCACGTGACTAGGCTACACAAGATGTTGGCTGGTCACCGCTCTGATTTACGCAGTCTCATAAGGCGCATGAGAATCGTTGCATGAAATCGCGTCATCTGATTGGGAGAAGGGAGGCCATGGACCGATGCACACTGACAAACAAGTGGGATCAATATATTCTGAGGAGTCATCGTATTAGAACAATTATTCAATACCAACTCTCTTGCGCATCACTATTATAAACAACCTCTCTATGAAGAGTTGGAATTATCAGCACACGACCAGGCGCCTGACCCTCCAGCAGCTTTGTATGCCTGGATAATATCGACGATTGATCCATAAGTACCAGCGACCATCAACAAGGTGCCGGACGCAATAACGAACAAACTCCATCCACAAGCTGATAGCCACTTGGGCGAAATAGCGCGCTTCTCCCAATTGTCGTAGAACCACATGAAGCCCATGGTCTGGAAACACATAAGAGTACCGATGAGCGCTCCAATCAAGGAGATGAGGCTGTAGAAGATAGGAATGGCACTCGCGATGATGTAGGCAATGATTGACACGATGAATGTGCAACCTAGCCATGTGCTCCAATGAACCGCGGAGTTGGAAGCCAGATGCTTTGTGTTTCTCAACAGCCGAACAAACATATACTTGCTGGGAAGCTGTATCTCGTTAGCGACATAAAAGCACGGGAGAGTATGGGTCATACATGAGTGACAAGAGTGATAGAGACGATCAATCCTGGAATAGCGACGCCATAACTGGCCTTCTTGATGGTATTGCCGGCCGAGCCAAGAGCGGGAGAGGATACATAAGATCCGCAGAAGTAGTACATCACACAACCGATTGTAAGATAAGTCACGGTCACGATGGACTGACAAATAGTCAGGGCTCTGGTGTATTGTTCGGGTCGTCGCATCTCGGCAACAATGGCGAAGAAGCCTGGAGTGCCGCCGTAGGCTGAGATAAGGGAGCAGATTGCTGAGGCGGCTTGGACGAAGGAGGGTTTGTTGAAGAGCTTGTAGTCCGAGACCCAGACACCTTCTTGGGGGGCTGCTGCTGGTCGCTCCTGGACACCTGTGGCGATGGTGACCATGATCACTATAGGTATTAGCTGTTAATCTCAAATTTCGATGCGGTACTCACCGGAGATCATGATGCTGATGACGCCAATCCATGCTAGCCAGCTCATGCGAGACAGGGTTCTGATGCTCGAGAGACCAAAACCCAGTACTGCAGCGACAGCGACAAAGACCGCGGTACAAGCTCCATGGCTAGATACAGCGTTGAGGCCAATGGAAAGACTGAGCATGCCAGCGCCGGATACAAAGACCCAGTCTACCAAATTAGCATTTCGCTATTCATTCATGACTGACATGACAACTTACAGATCCACATGGCAAAGCCAAAGAACTCTTTGCCTACGACTCCAAACATCATTTCGCCCGCATCATCGATGGCGTAAACATGGCGATGTCGTAGCTTGAAGAGCCCCACGATCCAATTGGACCATGTCGTTATGATCGCAACAGCTAGCAGGCAGATGATGCCGGGAATCATGCCAAGCGCGTTGAAAGTCGCTGGAATCGAGAGGACGCCGAGACCGATTTGTGTTTTCATCATCAGACCAGCGGTACCGATGAGTCCGACCTGGAAAAACTCGTCAATTCTGTGAATCATGCCATTTTTCGTCGCAAAAATCTGCTTACACTTCTGTAATCAGGACCCTCATCCGAAATCTCACCAAAAACAGCATCGTGATGCAACGAAGCCTCATTTTCCGGCTTATTCAACTGCGAAGGAGTAAGAGCCAAGTCATTACCCTCCTCCGCAGTCGAATTGATGTTATAACTATTCATGATGATGTGTTGCTTAAGCAGGGATCCGCAAAATAAAAAGAACAGCAGCCGGACAGGTCTTTATACGTAAAACTTTGACTCATGCTCCATACTCAGCCCACTCTCGCCCCCAGACCCAGTATTGAGAAACTGGCCCCGGACATCGGGAGCGCATCTGCCGAGCAAGGAGATAACCTAAGTATGCAGGCTGTGCTGAGTTAGCATCCGGGGTTCCCCAGATATTACCCCGCGGACGGAAGTAGAGAAGTTTCCTGATCGAAGGAATCTAATCAATTGCAGCGGTTGAGAGGGTGAAAATTTGGTGATATTGTTCCGTACCCACTGCGGAAGTGGTAGGGCCAATCGCTTTCCGCGCGCTGGAGTGGCCTCGGTGGGTTGGCCAATGGGGATGGCACAGACCCTGACGTGGTGGTTGGAAAAGGGCGTTGTGCGATACGCCTTATTACATAAATTCCGAGACCGTGCATACAAGCCCGATCTTCGGTCTTTTTTTGGTGAAATCAAGTTGCAGATAGGAAACTTATTACATCCTTCCGGTCTTAGATACAGATGCAGATGTTCCATTATGCAGTTTGGGAGATATCGTGTCTGATACTGATTGGTTTCGCTTATCCAAGTCCGGAGCCGAAACCATTGACTCTAGGAGATAGGGATTCGAAGACGTTACTGTTAGCAAATCAAAGTTTTGAGTTTTGACCTCTTGGGAAAAGATTCACACTAAGAGACCCTGTTGGCGTTTCGTAGCTCTCAGCCATGCAACGTTGAACGCATCCAACTTCCGTCCCGTCCATCCGTCCATCCGCAACGGCACGGAAGTCTATCTTAACCTCATGTGTATTAAAATGATGCAGTTCTTATACAATCTGATTCTCGCCTATACTTGACAACCCCTTACCCGACTCCCGATATGTTTTATTGCGCTGAACGCATGTTAAAAGCGGCTATGGGGCGTCTTATAATTTCCTGATGAGGTATGAATTGAGAGATTGTCGGCAAGTCAAAGGATGAGGCCGATGTTGCTTACATCTATCCGACCAGGTTACTTCTCCCTTTCCCGATACTCAGTCATATCCGATATTGCATTTCTGGCCTTTGTGATACGAATCGTTGGAATTACATGGCCGTTCCACTACCGGTACTTGCCATCTGCATAGCGCTTTGTACAGCGAAATAACTGCCTTGACTTTCGGACAACAAACACGTAATCGCCTCCGTCAGCACGATTCATCCGTGATACAGCTGAAAAAAATACAAGACCCGAGATATCTTCCATTTTTCTTATCTTTTTGCTTGTTGCTTGACATATCGACACTATCGATAAGGCTCGTTTATCCAATCTTATCTTATCAGCCAATCAGCTCATCATGAACTACCCTGAACCCCAGGAGCTGAAAACTAAAGCTTCGTACCAAGGGTCCTCCCATGCTTGTGCTGGACCATTTGGGTAGGATGGCCAAGCCAATTGAGCTTGGCGTGCCTCACCGCTCACGTACGTAAGGATTGCTAATTGCTCTTGTAATTGTCAAACGTCGCACTAAATAATTGCTAATCAGTGTAATACAGTACCTCCAACTTTTCATGATCGCACCAATTGATATGACGGACATTGGTGTCAGTTGTCAAGATTTCTAATCAAAGCTGTACAATAGTTCCAGCGTCCTCGGTTATTAGTCTATGTGGTGCAATGCTCTCAGATATTAAATCCCGCGTTGCTCTCTGCAACATGAAGCTTTTCCCCAGCCTGTTGTCAAGTCAAACCCGACCGCACATCTGACCAAATGGCTTCCTCATTATCAACGCAAACTGGCAAAACCAGCACAAGAGAAGACTTATTGTCCGTTCTCAGAGGTCAAAGCCTTAGAGTCCCGGACTTGACTCCGATGCATGCTGGATGGCCGAGAGACACGAATCCGCATGTGGAGGCCATAAACGTTAAGATCCTCCAGTTGATTGAAACGTCAGAAGATATCACCTGAGGAATATCGACAAGAATACTAACATATCTGTCAGACATGCTGTCAACGAAAAGGTACGCTCGCGTCTAGCCAAAGCCAACCTGTCGGAGCAACTAGCTGGCTGGTACCCGTACGCCTCCCGCGAAAAGCTAGAGGTCTTGACATCCTTCCAAGTCTGGATGTTCATCATCGATGACCTTCTCGATCAATATTCCATCGTGGAGCAATTCGATTACAATAAGCTGCAGGCCTTGCTGGATGACTGCGAAGACTATGTCGAGAAAGGCCTTGGTGTATCAGGCCAGGAGGTTGATCGTTCGACTCGTTATCTAGACCACGATGCTGTACTGTCATTTGAGGAGTACGCCCCGACCGTTCGCCGTATTTACAGTGACAATCCGAGTTACCGAAAGCGCATTGCGAGAGAGGCCATTGATACGCTGAGAGCATACCAAAAGGAAGCTTTCAATCGAAGAAATGCCCATCTTCCTGCTCTAAACGAATATCTCGGCTACCGAGATGCATCTTCTTGTATGAAGCAAGTGGTGGCAAACATCGAATTCGCCAATGGACTTAACTTGCCTGAGTACGTAATGGAATCCAAGGAGATTCGAGATCTATACGAAGCAGCCGTCGCTGTTATGTGGATCACGAATGACATTGTGAGCGTGCGCAAAGAGATACGAGAAGGGTTCGTCGAGAACATCGTGGTCTTGATGGCGCACGGCGATATGCAACGAGGACTTGATGCGTCGATTGACAGGCTTCAAGTTGAGATTGACAGAGTGAACAAAGCTGCTGGTGACGCTGCGCGTCGATTTGCCGGGGAGGCTTTCGAGCGCGATATCGCCTTGCTAGCGAAGAATTGCAAGAACATGTGCCTGAGCAGTTGGTTCTGGAGGTAAGTCTCATTCATGTTCAGATTTAGTGCCATGTCTGATAAAACAGCATCAAAACTCCACGATATTGTCTGCATGATATAGAGCCGGATGCAAATGGGGGCTTTACCTTCACGATTGATCAAATTGCCGAGGGGACATCGTGAGTTCGTTGGGCCGTTATATTTCCGGGTTAACCATCACACTCACTCGCCTGCTGACGAGCCCACTTTACGGAGTCGCTCATTTCTACCAAGTGTTGGTGCCAGAAGAGTATAAATGACACATTTTTTATTCACAGCGGCGCTGTGATATCCCCGTGAACCCTCGACGCGATGATATTCATTCCGTAACAATTCCACAACGCCCTCTCAATCCGGCCCGATACCGCCCTCTCTTCATCAATAAAATCAGATTAGATTAGATTGATTAAACAAGTTTTTACCTTTTAAATTTTTGCCTCACATCTTTCTGCTTTACCTTTTGCCCTAGATAATCTGACTGACGTACGCGGTGGAGCTACCCGTGCCGTGTTTACCGTGAAAAAGACCCTCTTTGCTTTACGAGCCTCATCGCTATTTGCCAAGCATCCCACTCAGCTTGCCGATCCTGCCGTTCTTTACAGGGACGCAGCCAACAGAGTCGGAACCAACGGGGCAAGATGATCTTATCTGATGCGTTCTTTTCGTTGTTTGATCCACCGGTGTCGGAAGGTTTATGCCGGGGGGATACAGCATGTCATTTCTTTTTAATGTAACCCTTTTTCTCGTCAAGAATTAAAAGTTCTCAAGCTTAATTCTCTCTTTCTCGCTTGAACCGCCAAAATGGGCTTCTGGAACAGGTCGAACAAGACCTCTGATGTTGATCTCCAAGACATCACGACGACTACAGACCACGAAAAGAACCCTCACCCCGAAGATGGACACGCAGCTATTCCCGATGATGCCCTCCCCGCTGAGGATGTCACCGAAGGTGTCAAAGATATGGAGGCCATCACCCTCGTATGGAGCAAGGCATCTCTGATCTGCCTCTTCATCTTCATCTGGCTCGTTTACCTTCTCAATGCTTTCCAAAGCTCGACCGTCGGTAATTTAGTGCCCTACGTTACTAGCGCCTGGGGCTCGCACTCGCTTCTCAACACTATTGGTGTTGTCGCGAGCTCAATGACTGCCGCAGTTTTCATCCCCCTTGCCAAGCTCCTTGATCTCTGGGGCAGAGCTGAGGGTTATCTTCTGATGGTGGGATTCTGTGAATTGGGCTTGATTCTCATGGCTACGGCCAAAGACCTGCCGACTTACTGTGCCGCGAATGTACGTAACAGAAATCACATGTTGACCTTGGAAGCTAATGGTAATTACAGGTCTTCTACTCGGTCGGTTTCACGGGCCTGATCTATAGTATCGATGTCGTAACCGCCGATGCTACCAATCTAAAGAATCGAGCCTTGGCATATGCATTCACATCCTCGCCCTACATGATCTCTGCCTTTGCTGGATCCTATGCTTCGGACAGGATGCTCACTGATATTGGTTGGCCTTGGGGTTTCGGTACATTTGCCTTCATTACGCCTGTTGTCTGTGCGCCTTTGTATCTTCTTCTCAAGATCAACTTGCGAAAGGCGAAGAAGAATATTCTGCCAAAGAAATCAAGTGGTCGCACTTTGAAAGAGAGCATCTGGCACTATGTACTCGAGTTTGACGGTAAGTTCAACGCATGTTTGCAATCTCCGCAAAGCTAATGATGTCTGATAGTCCTCGGCGTGTTCCTCTTTGCTGCTGGGTTGGTCATCTTCCTCCTCCCGTTCACCATTGCTTCCACGGCACCACATGGCTGGTCAACTGGATACATCATCGCCATGATCATTGTTGGCTTTATCCTTCTTGTTGGTTTTGCCCTCAATGAAGTGTTCTTTGCGCCAGTTCCGTTCCTCAAGTTCCATTTCTTGACTGATCGAACTCTTGTTGGCGCTTGTCTCCTCGATCTTACTTATCAGATTTCGTATTACTGCTGGAACAACTACTTCACGTCTTTCCTGCAAGTCGTCAACTATCTGACAGTTGCGGAGGCTGGTTACGTCAACAACACCTTTAATGTTGTGTCTGGCTTCCTGTTGTTCATCGTGGGCTGGGGGATTCGTAAGACAGGATATTTCAAGTGGCTCCTCTGGGCTGGCGTGCCGCTTTATATCCTGGCTCAAGGCCTGATGATCTACTTCCGAAGCCCAACCGGCTATGTGGGATACCTAGTCATGTGCCAGGTTTTCATTTCTGTCGGCGGAAGTGTCTTCACGATTTGCATGCAGCTTGCCGTTCTTGCCGCCGTCGATCACCAGCACGTTGCTGCGGCGTTGGCTATGTTGAATGTCACTGGCACAGCGGGCGGCAGTATCGGCGATACCATTTCTGGCGCCATCTGGACGAATACCTTTGAGAAGGCATTGAAGATGTATCTGCCCGCAAGTGCGCTTGAGAATCTCGATGCTATTTACGGAGATCTCCCTACGCAATTGAGCTATGCGAAGGGCACGCCTGAGCGTATCGCTATTCAGAAGGCATATGGATATGCGCAAACCCGAATGTTGGCAGCTGGAACGGCTATTATGGCATTATCATTTATCTGGGTTGCCCTTATCAGGAACTTGAAGGTCTCGGAGATGAGACAAACCAAGGGTAATGTTTTCTAGAAGGTCTGTCTGTCGCAAAAGGCAATATGTCTGTCATTGATGGACTGGGTAAAACAGCCGGAAAGACCGAAACTCCAATACTTCTCAAAAGCCAATTGAAGCAAATTTTGTTATGTCTAAATAACTGGAATGTCATTAAGATATACATGGTCATTAAGCATAAGCCGGGTGGATCTTTTCTTCTCCCTTGCCAGTAACATCACCCTTCCACGTGCGACTATGCCAAAATTCGCTGCAAGATCAGGAATCTACCAGCACTGGTTAATGAACTTCCGGTCAAATCCTTCTCAATCATGAAACCTTTCCATCTCATTGTGTTCAGACAATTCCTTGCGTTGAAAGTGGCTGGCTGAGCAGTCTGTCGCCTAAGCAAGGGATGACTAGACCGCGCCTAATATTATTTTCGAACGGCCTTCCCACTATTTCGGATCAAGTGTCTCAGCCTTAGAAGGACTCCAGGCCCAGAGATCGCAATCGAGACCCTGGATTCAAATGATGGTGTCTCTCACTAACGACCTCCTTGCGATGCTGTCATTTCAATGGGCAGACCATATCGACGCCACCAACATTTCGCATTGCTTGGTTGCGCTTGGTCCGTTTGCCCTGCAAGTTGCTGGAACTTATACGCAGTAGGCGCCGTTGTAAAAACAAAATTTCTATCCTTTGAATCGACCGCTGCTGTTTTCACCTCAAAATGAAGGGTTGCATTGGAGCGTTTGCGCTGCTCAGCGGTATTGTCAATGGTGTTGCTGCCCTTGAAGCGAGAGACGTCCAGTTTGCGGACCAAAACTTCGAGACGTGGTGCATCACCTACCTTTCCACCTACCTCGTCCCGGTATCGATTGTGACGGACCTTCCGCGCCCTGTTGACAACACTACAGATGTCGGACTGATATCTACGCCTACTGCTCAAGATACAGATCTCGCTTCCTCGACCGCTCTGAGCGCATCTACTTCAGCTGCTCTTGAGCCAACCGGCCAGCGCATCATCCTTCTCGTCAGCCCTTCTGGCGGTAACACAAAACGCGATATTGGCGGTTTTGTCGGTGATGAAAATCCCTACATCTGCACGTTTGCTACTGTCTTCACTCTTGGCAACGGTCGGCTCTCCGAGGACGGTGTTCCACTTTCATACCTCGGTGATGGCTACCAGAGACTCCAAGCCTCATCCTCCTCAAGTGATAATGCAATCTCGACAACCTTCAGCAGCGAGGGAGGAGTGTTGAGCTTCCGAAATCCTCGGTTACCCAATGGCCGAGCTTCATTCTGCCAGACCCCTTCTGATGGGCAGGTTTACATGACCTTTGCATCGAAGCCATCTGGCTGTGTATCGGTGTCTCTGAACGTGTATAGAGGTAAGTACTGATGCATCCGTCGCAGTCCCTTACTGACAATGGTCGATAGCCGAGCAATGCATCGACGGTAGACTCGATTGTCTGGGTCCTACAACATCATCCAAGAAGCCCGACGAGACCATCACAACACTTTCCACGGAAGAGACATCGGCTGCTACCTCTATCGTTGAGTCATCGACCTCCTCTACGTTTTCTACCAAAGGATCTGGAGTATCCATGTGGTCATGGTCTTCCACCATGCCTGATGAGACCATTTCAACACTTCCCACTGAGGAGGCATCTACTGAGACGTCCGGCATTGAGTCCTCTATCGCCTCTACGTTGTCAATCGAAGCATCTGAAGTGTCCATAGGCTCATCATCATCCGAAAGTGCTATCAGCCAGGAGACACAGGCACCTAGTGGCTTGTTGACTGATGAACCGACTGCGACACAGTCTCAAGGAAACATAGTCGTCACAAATGCCATTTCCAACGGACGTTTCGCAATCAAGGACCCGGACTCAGAAAGTGGCATCTTTGGCTTCGATGCTGAAGGTGAGGCCAAGCAACAGAACGGCAACTGCTACAAGGCAGACAGAAGCTCCGATAATGGCTGCGTTGCATTGGGTTCTTCTTCCGACTCAAAGAAGCGAGCTCTGGGAGGACTAGCGAGTATCTCACAATTTCTTACCAACCTTGCTCCAAGCAGAACTGTTCTCTATACTGTTCAGTTCTATTACGTTGTCATCACTGCCGGAGGCAGCCAGGCGTGCAGTGTCAATGCCTACCTAGGCAATCGCCAGTTCTACACCATGGGTCTATTCACCAGTGGTGGCGTTAGCGTTTCATGGAACAGAGTCCTCACTACTGTCATGGCTGACTCCCGGAGCGCCAGCTTCGGCATCTCCATGTCTTGCACAGGCAATGGATTGGCATTGATCTACGTCGACTCGGTTTTTGTCTCCAATCAGGTGACGCCTGACAACATCGATCAATTCCAGCTGGACTTTGGAGATGGCGACAGCTCTCCAGAGACTACCGACAGACTCCCATCTACTCCAACTAGTGAACCGGCCAATCCAGTAACATCCATTGAGCCAGGGACCACCAACACAGACTCTCCTCCCGCTACCACGACAGGCTTCACCAGACCCGAGATTCCTTCTCAAGAAGTCTGTCCCGATGGTTACAAACCTCCCGGATTTTGTGGACAGAAGTCACCAGAGCCCTCAGAGCCATTTTGCGGGTACAGTTCCCAACCCAATGCTGATATTGTTTCGTATCCACTCTCGCAATATCCCATGCAAGGCTTTGATATCCAGAAGTGCGCGCTGACTTGTGCTTACATCGATGGATGTTTCGGATTTGCTGTTAATGTGAACGGTAACAAAAACTATCCCTGCACCTTTGTCCTTGAACCATTCAGGGTCTCCGGTTGGGGCTGGATAGATCCAGATCGTGTCCTAGATTGGTATGAGTTAGATTGCTTCAATTGTCAACTCTGTGGTGATTCATCATCATCCCACACAACGTCCAGCGCTAGTGTTACTAAAGCTTCAGTGCAATCGGAGACCACGGTCGTCGCGGAACCATCTACTCGAGTTCTTCAGAACACTACTCATTGGCTACCCAACCCAGAGACAAGCTCTGGAAGCTTGGAGCCCACGCCAGGCACCAAGCCAACGAGTATCCGACCGCCTCGACCGGCGACAAGTGTTGATGCGGAGCCAACTTTCATCGAAGGCACCACCACTTGGCCTGAAACAACTCACACATCTGCTGAAGACCCCGTTGTGGATACATCAAGCGACTCACCCGAAGACTCTACATCCTTGAGCGAAGAAGCAACATCGACTACTCAAGATCCCACTTCAACATCAGAAACCACCACTGCCTCTGAGACCCCAACCGAGACTTGCAAATACACCCACGGCGAGATGTGTAACTTTGATCGTTTTAATTATCCCAAAGATGTTCTCTGTTCATGGGGCGACAAGTTCACCAGCAGAAGTTTCTGGTTAGAGACTCGTGAATCATATCCTCATCAAGACCGACTCGAACAATGCATAGCCATATGTCAAGGTCATCCTCTCTGCTTGACCGCTGGATACTCGCAGTTTGAAAACCGATGCTACTTCTCTGAACTTCCTTTACTCAAAGAGAATTTCGTCGCCGAAGAAAACGACTATAAGAAGCAGGCTTGGCTGGATACGCGATGCTACACCGACTGCGAAGCGTGTGTTCCTGATTCAGTTCCAAAAGGTCCTCCCGAAATGTGCGCATACACTCTAGGCGACGAGTGCAAGCCAGTGGCCAACCCTCCTGACGGCACTATCTGCAATTACAACGCTTATATGGGAGGTGGTTGGGTTGATGGAAATGACCCTAACTTGATCAGTGTTTACACAGAGTATGCCCAGGCTTCGCCACGCCGATGTGCTGCTATCTGTAGGGCATATCCAGGATGCAAGGGTTCTGGATATAAGGATGATCGATGCAAGTTCTCGGCTTATAAGCTTGCTTTGACTGGTATGCCCATACCGCTTGAGACGAACATGGATCCTTCATTGAACTCTGTCTGGGATGATCCTGCGTGTTGGACATGCCCTGGTTGTGAGTAAGAGGACTTGTAAGCTCCCTGTTTTCCATCAACTTCTCCGCCTTCGTCACGCTGTTGGCACCTTTTCTCTTGTCCCCGAAAGCTCTACAGAGTAATTTCCTTCCAAAACTCCTTTTCTCGTATAATCTAGATTACTATAGTATGATAATGTCATGAATTGATCCTCACCTTGGCACATAACACGCAATCGCGTGAGGTTACGAAGAGACTTGCTCTCCATGGCCGAGGGAAGATCCATACTGAAAACCGCACGAGGCGATGCCTTGGGAACTATTCTGTGAACTATCATACGGGGTGCAAGCCATTTCAAACTCCGTAGCTCCAAATAATATGGCTTCCCACCATCCTTGATCCCTTGGAACCTTTTCAACTCAATCGACATATTCCCCAGTCGTTATTACCAAAATCTCAAACTCCATCTCCTCATAATCCTCCGCAAAGTCATGTAACCCAGCGCCCTTGGCAAACTTGGCACACAGCCCATACATGACACCCAGTTGCTCGACGAGCCCTTCATCCGATAAGAGCGCGAGACTTTCTTCGCCAAGCTTCAATGCTTCCAGATCTGTCTTTGGGATCTCAGCGAACTTCGGTGCGTCGCCCGATTTTCCTGCATCTCGATAAATGTCAAGAATTCCCTTGATCTGCGCAATCCTGCGTCTTCGCTCGTCGTGCTTAGCGGCATCAGGCCCTTCACAAGCGGCGCACTGACACTGAAAGCCCCAATTGGACAGCTCCTTCATCCTAGCTTGGTAGGAGATTGCGACTTCGATGTATGAGTTGGTGATCTCCTCGTCTTTCTCAATGTCCCTCACTGCGTAGACTTCCATGAAACCTGTTGGCTCATCGTATACCCAACATATGTTGGGTGTACATGAGTGGTTCATGCGACAGAAAATGGTGAACAAGCCACATTCGAGACCTCCGGATGTGATGCTCGCCGCGTTTGTATAAAACTTGGCCAAGACAATACCAGCATCGAGATCTGTCCCAGGACATAGTTGACCCTGGAGGAATGAGAATTCGCGCAGTTTTTTATCGTTGTGATACAGATCCATCAATCGCTGTTTCTCTGAGTCACTCAGATCCGCGACTTGATCGATAACACATCTGTACTCGGCTTTCGTCTTTGTCTCAGCTTGTGAAACAGTGAGAATCGGTGTCTCGTGAATGATGCGTGTCCCAGCCTTGATGAGCTCTTTGGCAAATAGACCATGTCCATCAGCTGTCTCCTTCATCATATATAGACATTTCGCTTTCTCCATCGCGTGGTATGAGTTGTCGTTTTCATTCTGGTTGATCAGCGTCAGAAGACCTGCTCATACTGATAGTTTCCAGTCCGTGAATCAATTGGTAAAAAGTTCATCGTGAGTAGCGGAGATCTACGTGTCTTGTCGCACCAATCAAAGCCCCGAGCGAGCTTCTTTGCTGTTATCGATAGAGTTCAAGCTCTGGTTAACCATAAAAGGGTTAGTGGATCTGAAATTGAGCTGATCAAGTGTGCTTCTGCTCCTCAGATGTGGGTACGTCTCGTAACTCTAAGGTGAGTGCTTTCTTTTCAGAAATTATAACTTCAGTTCACTCGATCTCAGAGTAGAAATATTTTTCCTAATAGACTATATAATAGCGGAAATCGCAATTTACTTCTCTCTATAGCGCTGGAGGCAGTTGCATCAGTTTTGCGCTTGTAGAGGAGGGCCTATACATGCTTGTGTTGGGATCTTGAAAGACCACGCCATCGGTTTAAAAAGGCTTTGCGTGTGTTTGCAATGTCAGGTTAATCTGGTACTCATATTTATCATAATAAGAGGCATTCAGGAAAATGCAGAATGAGAGTGTAAGTTAACAGGCAACTAATAATCAGGATAAAATAACTGTAACATGGCAGATTTTGTCAAGTATATGGGGGCAGGAAGCTCGTTGAGGTTGAATAAGCTCGAGCAGCTCAAGCTGCCTACCTTCTGAACCGGTTTGTAGGCCTGAGGCAGGAAGGCATCAGCTCATAAGTGGGCTTCTCCGTCAGTAAGTGGGGTCACCTCGGCAGCTGAAAGTGGGGACGGAAGTTTGGTTCCCGGACTCCGATAACGCTCAGCTCATGTTGAGGGCTGTTACGGTCCTACGGATGACCGGATTATCACTCGAACCCTGCATACCAAGACGAAAAAGTACGCCAAGGCCTTTAACTCTCGCAAGATATACAGAGGAATTCATCTATAGGCATTCTTCCTTCGCAGATCGGTCAATCATGTCGAAGCCCAGGCCCTCAGCGGCATATTCCCAGTCTGAAGTCCTATACACAACACAGCCATTTCTAGTACTACCAGATCTTAGAGTCCTTCCTGAACAAGATATTGACTTTCTCCAACTCAATCGGTGCTTTCATCTGCCTGTACGAACTGTTCAAGAAGAGTTTATCAACCAGTACTTCTTGTACTTGCATCCCTACTATCCTTTG
This sequence comes from Fusarium sp. NRRL 25184, assembly GCA_013755755.1. Lineage (NCBI taxonomy): Eukaryota > Fungi > Ascomycota > Sordariomycetes > Hypocreales > Nectriaceae > Fusarium > Fusarium sp. NRRL 25184. The sequence goes on along the minus strand of JABSSZ010000038.1, from coordinate 53,815 downwards.
GTAGACGAGAAAGATTTCTGGGACATGTACATGGGGAGAGAGAGCGGTGATGGGAAAAGAAAGTCAATGTCCCTGCTAGTCTTCCAAGCGATGCTTTTCGCAGCATCTGCGGTAAGGATCAACCAACTCTTGCGAGATATCGCTAACAAGACGCAGTTCGTGTCGCCAGTAGTACTCAAGAATGCCGGATACACAAGCGTGAAGGTGGCACGGAATATCTTCTATAGAAGAGCCAAGGTACGTGAGCTCACTGAAGTCGCGTATAGTCACTGACCTTCTCAAGCTATTGTTTGACCTGGGGGTCGAGAGTAATCCATTCACCAAATCCCAGGCGGCTTTACTCTTGACGTTCCAATTCTCAGCTCTTGAACCGCACGCAGGAAGCACGTGGCTCGCTATCGCTATTCAAAACGCCATAGTTGCCCAAGCTCACACTTTCCAAGCTCCTGGATCAAGCATATCGCGCAAGAAGAGCAATAAGAGGCTTTGGTGGTCTCTATTCTGGAGAGACAGAGTCTTAACTCTCGGTCTTCGAAAACCTCTACAGATTACACCTTCGAGCTTTAATGTCACTTTAGATCCGATCACTCCTGAGGACATTGCTGATGAATCAGAGAACTCTGCGGTGTATGACTCTAAAACGAAACGCCAGCTAGCAGATATCTTGAATTTCCAATGTCGTCTGGCAGTTATCCTGACAGACACTCTTTCGATCTGTTATGGCCCGAACGCATTTGACATTACATACTCACTGGATAACTTTGACAAAACGCTGTCTCAAATCAGGGCCGCCAAGAGTAATCTCGCCCGCTGGAAGAAAGAAGCAGACAGAGCCCTCCATCCATTTCTCAATGGTACGGGGGCGCACCGTTCGACAACGCTCATATCAAGCGTTGTATACATATATGCTTAGTGAGTGACACGACCTATGCATCTTGCCCTCCCTACTGACGACAATATAGCGCTGCTCAAATTGCTCTTGGAAACCATGAGGCTATGATGATTGAGCAGCGACAAAAAGGGATCAATATCGTCGACGATACTGTACTCCGGAATATCGGCAAGGATATAAGTTATGCGACGACAGAAACAACGAAACTAGTGGGTTTTATCGTTCAAGAAGGTCTAACTCAACACCTTCCTATATCTGCGTAGGTAGCCAGATCTCAAACAGCTTGCTATATCTAACCTTGTTCAGCATCGCTTACATTGCATATCCGCTTATGCTGAGCTCCATTGATGAGAGGATAGCACCCAAGGACCTCGAAACCGACGAAGACCAAGTGTTGACCAGATATCACGCACAGGCAATGCACCTGTGTAGCAAGCGGTTTGAAGGTGCTGAAGATATTAGTAGAATGATCACTCAGATCGTTCAGTCAACACCCATTCAGCTACCGATACGTCCGCACTCGAAAGCCCCAGGGCGTCGGCAGTCATCAGGAGCAGAGCGAGCATTGTCCCAGCCATCGAAAAGTCTTACGAAGTACTGGGACGAGCTATTCATCACACGCCAGTACATGCGCCTTCGACTTTCCCTCGACTACGCCTTGATCACTGGCAGACCACCCACGGAACTGGATCTACCGACATCTATTCTCCACGACGCAGGGATAAAGAGGTTGGCTTATGGCCCGATACATAGCTTGTCTGCGACAAATCTGTACACGCCACGCAAGCGTCGCGCATCGGAAAGTGTTGCTGGTCTGCCGCGAGTTATTGAGTTGGATGAGAAACTATCAGACGACGAAGGACAAGTGGAGCATGTTGAGATATTGGATGACTTGACTGCACCTAGCACTCAAATTGTACAGAGGGAGGCGGGCAGTATATCATCACGGCCGCACTTTGACTATGATGCAATTTGGGCGGCTAATTTGTTTGAGGAGATTACAGATGTACTCTGGGCTTGAATTAGTAATGATGGAAGAACCTTTGTACCCCAGGTGAATTGCATAAACTTGTTTACAGAATTTCCTCAACGTTCTAGTAATGTTCAGTTGCCATTTTCGTTCAAGGGACCGCTGCAGCAGGGGTAGCCCATACCGCCAAGTAATATCGGAACAGTCCATGATCTGCAGCTGGGGTCCCCGCTGGAAATATCTCTTCCACTACTAAGAAATAAGTTGATGACGATCTTTCCAAACATGTCTGCGGCATACCTCATTCCGATGCGTCGACAAGGAATGGCGACATCAATGGACGCACCTTCTATGCGACTTCGTAGTATCATTGCCCCGAGAGTACCGGACCCCGCGATGATGCTCTACACCATAACCCTGGTCTGTGATGTTCTGTGCACGATATAAGCTGCCAACTGAACGATGAAAGAGAAATTTAGGTGATCTTGACCCATCTACGAGTATAGTATTTCTGCTTCACTTGAGAGTTCAGGACCTTTTATTCTCAGGCTGCTATTACTATTGAGCTTCCTGGCACTAACGAGAAAGCCGTCAAAATGAGACTTCCTTTTGTAGGCTTGGTCCTCACCGTCATTGGCTCTGTCCAGTCAAGTCCTATTGCACAAGCTGTCAAACCACCGCAATTCTTCCTCATCGGTGACTCGACTGTCGCCGTAGACGGTGGCTGGGGCAATGGGTTCCTATCATACCTGAATGCCCCAGCTAAAGGCGACAACCGAGGTGTAAGTGGCTCTACCACCGTATCCTGGAAGTCCAATGGCCGCTGGGACACGCTTATCAAAGACATTGGCGCGGCGAAGGCTGAATTTGAACCTGTTGTGACCATTCAATTTGGTCACAATGATCAGAAGGTCATGCAGCTGGATGAGTTCCATGCCAACTTGGTCGACATTGGCAATCAAATCAAAGCAGCCGGCGGAACACCAGTAAGTCTCCTATCTGTTGTGCAAGATTTTCGCCCCGACTAAGAAAGAAATTCAGATCTTTATTACGTCCCTCACACGCCGTACGTTTCAAAACGGTGAGGTTGTCCAGAACCTCAAGGAATGGGCTGCAGAGACTATAGCCGCTGCTGGAGATGTCGGAGCCCAATACCTGGAACTCAACAAAGCCAGCACTGACTATGTCAACGCTATTGGTAATGAGAACGCACAACGCTACAACTGGGGAGAAGGCGATAGGACGCATCTGAACCCAGCTGGAGAGATTGTCTTTGGAAGAATGGTAGTGGACCTGTTACTGGAGAAGCGTGAGGACTTCTCGATTTATTTTACTCCCAATAAGGCGCTTAGCGACAAGATTGCGAAGGGAGAATTTGCTACTGGGGACGAGTAGTATTAGCAAGTGAGATATATCTTGATGAACAAAAAGCTTTAGGCGAACTTAGGTAAGCTTAGGCAAACTTAGATAAACTTAGGTAAACTTAGGTATAATTTAGTAAAGATTTAGTAGACCTTAGACCAAGTATTTGTTTTAGCACCATTACTAGGAGGTGGCGGCTGGTCAAGGTCAAAAGAGTCATGAAGATGCTGGTAAGGAGATCGGATGAAAGTTCATTTATGTAACTACTCAAACTGCAACACAAACGAAAGTCAGAGTATCAGCCGTCAAGCGGCTTCTGAGCCCAAACCACCTTTGCGCGAAAGTACCCGTGGACATTCTTTGACCGAATTTCGCGGCGGTATCGAGCGGCAAATACGTGGATCTCCTCTTTGGCCCATCCCAGTAGATTCGCAATGAACATCAGAGTTCCTTCGACATCTTGCAGAATTGCAGCCTGGAAGTACTGACCAGCTTCCTTGAGCTTTGGATCTTCAGGCCAACCGCCGATAGGCACCTGACATCTGTTAGAAATCGACGACTTAGAAGAGTAGTAAGACAGAACAAATACCTTGATCTCTTCTTCCTCAATGTTTACGAAGCCTGATTCCTTCATGCTTTCAACTTGGACATTATCCTCAAGGACAGAGAATGGTCGCTGAAGCTTCCGACCCCCTTCTATGAAGATCTTTCCCCACTGACCCATAGCGCTATCTTCAGACACCGAGTTATCGTCACTGCCAATGCAAGGCGAGCCCTCATGGCTTTCGATATAGCCTCCCGGCTTCAGGTACTTATATGCTTGTTTGAATAGTGCTGGCCAGTCGACAATGCTACCGACCAGGAATCTCATGTGTACATAATCGAGAGAGTTTTCCTTGAACGTCCATTCTTGCGTACAATCGTCAATTTGACTGAACGGTCACAGTATCAGTATAACAATATCTTTGGCCAACAATCTATTACTTACAATTCGAGGTTTGGTGGTAGCCAACCTGGCTGGATTGGGGAAATGTCGGTTCCAACCACTTTTGCGTTGGGAAACTCGTCGGCAAAGTCCCTGTCAGTGTAAGCTAGTGGTATCAAGGACTGTTCGTAGGGGTCATACATCGCCCAAATTCCTACACAAGCATCGCCAATTAGTTGTCGATGTCGATGGGAGAGACAGTAAAGCGACTCTTACCTGTGCCTGTTCCAATATCTACAACGGCCTTGGCCAAGGCAGGCTAATTAGCAGATGGTTCAAGTCAGGTCATGCGGATCAAAAAGTACCTGTATATCGTTTCCCAACGGCGCTTTGTAGAGCTTGTCGTTGTACATGAGAATGAGAACATGGTGACTGGAACTTTTCAGCAAAGCGAGTGACGTGGTAGACTGACTCCTTACTTGATGTCCAATGCTTCATTGGCTTGGTTGTCATTCGAAATCCTGGACAACATGTTAGCTTTGATGCGCCAAACTACCCTAGGTGACAGTGCCCCGCGGCTGCCAAGATGACGACTGACCAATACTGAGCATCGCCTTGTTCACTATGGTATCTCCTACCATTGATCTCTCGGTAGCGCAAGATATCGGACGAAAGTGAAGCCGTTGAGCTTGCATTATCCGATAGTGTTGAGTCATTGTCGTCATCGTCCTGATCTGGCTCCTGGAACGCCAGATTGTTAATCCAATAAAGTGAGAAGCGTAATATGTCGGAGACATACGGTCTGCGTCCAATGCTGACCGGGAAGAAGTCCTGTCGGAGCTTCTTCCTGGGATGTGACCAGCGCAGGCTGATCAACCGTTTTTTCACTGGCTTGTGTATTAGACATGATGATCAATATTAATGGCCAAGGATGAATAGTCTAAAAACCGTGGTGTATGATCTGGTTGCGGCATTTAGAAGTCAAGACCGCGGGGCTCATCAGATGATGTCTGCCAAGTTCGCCTCTTCTACTCAACCAATATGGAAGGTGGGAGGTAAGAAAACTTATGACGTTGACCCTAAGCGACGAAAATGTTTAGGTAATTTAGCCTAAGCTTAGGAAACTCTTTACGGTGTTTATTTTGGCAGCCTCTTCTAAAGTCTCAGGCTTTCTTGCTCCCCGAGGGTTGCAACCAACAGAGAAACAGGGGCCCCTGCACGTAGACGAAGATGTCGCAAAGGAAACAAATCGTATGACTATCAAAAAACCCCTCCAGTCAATAAAGGAATACTATATGGCCAAAACTAATCACAGTAGACCCGCACACGGCCACTCGACATGGGCACGCTGCTAGGTGAAAGATCTCGAAGCCAGGAGCGCAGCGACTCAATGTCCCATATCTCTCCCGCATCAGCCAACTCGCACAAATTCTCGAAGTGGCTCTCCCTTTCGATCTTGCACGGTGTTTTGAGAGGATAATCTGCCAACGCACCAATGCCATCCAAAGTCATCTGGGCATGCGTCGAAAACGGCTTGACGATATCCTCCAACTTCTCCGATTTGCAGACAATTCCATCGTGAAACGGTTGCTGCCTGAAAGTAGTGAAGTTCTCGCCTAGTTCTTGTCTGAATCTGGACATGAACTGCTCCTTGACATCACGTAGTGTGTCCCTAAACTTCTGCTTATTGTTGCGATGATGGTCTAGACCATCAGCCTGGCTTAGAAGAATCCGCAATGGGCGCTTATCTTCTTGGTCGCGGAGCAGCTTGATAGCTATACGCAAGGCGCTTTCGGTGGCCTCGGATCGTGTTCGCTCCATTGGTATAACAATGATTACAATGGCGAACAGCTCTTGGAATACATCGGCCATGTACTTGATCTCTGGTTTTTGGTCGTCAAAACCGGGACTATCGAGGAAAATGGCGCCAAGGTTACTGGAGTCATAAGATTGAATGCCCAGAGTTCTGCAAAGACTACTAGAGCCAGGCTTGAAGTAGTCCTCAGATGCGCCAGTCAGAACAGTAAGCATTTGACTCTTGCCAGCTTCTGTAGAGCCCTGTACTCCGATGCAGATCTTGTCGGAAAGCTGGATTCGGAGCTGGGCGACTTGAGCAACACTGAAAAGCCACTTGGGCCAGAAAAAGGTAGGTGTGATGCGCCATTGGTTGGCCTTTACCCCAGGATAGTCTTTCAAGCCCTCTTCGAGTTTGACTCTCCATTTCTCTATCGTTTCCTGCGTATGTGAGCTCGCGATATCCTGCTTTACACGATCAAGGAGGGTTTTCTCCACTATGTCATCGGACTCAGCGACGGGTAGGCCAAGTGCCTGCAAAGTAATGGCCAGAGCACCTGGAAATGTTAGGTTAAGATACTCTCTGTGCCTGTTGAGAAGATGATTGATGACAGCGGTGCTTGCAAACAACACGGCTATGCCACCAGTAACGCCTAAACCAGCCGCAGAAATAGCTCCCACGCCTAAACTTTCCATGAAGGATGAGGCTAAGACCCTAGAAAACAACGAAGCTCCGGAGAAATAGGACGGCAAGGCACCCAAAGCAGCTGAAGTGATTTGGTGGCCCTCGGTAGACTTGCAGTACCATTCATATGGCGCGTCAAGTTGAGTGATGATAACGAGATGACAGAACTGGATGACACCCATCACGTCTTGGAACTGAGAAACTGCTTGCTCTGTACGTCTCGTGGGGTCTGTCGAGCGATGATATAGATCATGGCTGAATGTTTTGAGAGCTCCAGCAAATGTTGGTACTTTTGTGAACTGCTTGGTTAGTGTCGGTCTCTTAGCGGCTTCCCAGCTCTTGACAGAAAGTTGAGCTCGGGTAATGCCTGGGGCGTTCTGACTCAGGAACATATCTGTGATAAGTTTTCTAAGTGCTTTAGGGCAGTCAGAAGGGATATCATGAAGAAGGCCAGTGTCAGATTCCTCATCTCCGTACGCTCCAGGTACAGAAGCATGGAATTCTGATCCAATCTCAAAGTCTTTGGGCCAAAGCACTTTCAAAATAGTAAAAGCATGCCCCAGGCGACTGACGACCAGATGAGGGCTAGCATCGCTGACCAGCCCGTCAATGCATCCCACGACAGCTCTGATGTTGTCGACAATCGCCATGACTTCTTCTGGGGGATGAGCATCGTGAGAGGCATTATCAGTTCTGAGGGCTTGGACCTTTGACATCTGAGCAACGAGCGCACGTATCATTGCCAACCTGATACTCTCGAATGTCGCTGGTAAGCTTGCTCTGTCCAGGCTCATCGACCTTACCGTATCAACATCGATATCTGTAGATCGCCCAAAGATATCATGCAGGGTGATGCCTTTCTGAATGGCGATGGAAGCTTTCCCAATGTCTTCGAAGGGGTCATTGGCTTGTATTCGATACTCCAGCTTGACTGAAGTCTGTCCGCAGCGATCAACTTAGAAGGCCAAACGATATGAAATACTGAGTACGTACCTGGTAGTGATCAGACTTGGTGGGAAACCCAAGAATGGTAAGTGGGATTTCTCGGCTATCCATCTTGAAGGTTGCTTCTTTCAAGAGATATTGCATCACAGGTGTATCGACGTCAAGTGATACGGTCAGGTGGTCGCTGTGAACCACGCAGGAACAGTTGATCACCGTTCCCGGCATCGGAAGTATCATCGATGAAACATCGGAAACTGCATGGTGCAGTTCTGATGAGGCTTGTTGTGTAAGTCTGGCGCCGACAGAGTTCTTCACACAATGGAAGTAGTGCGACATTTTGTGGTATTGGTCAACCTGGCCTGCACTGGGTATCTGAGGGATGTCGTTGACTCGCAAAGTTTGGACACAATTCTGGAGCCCTGGTACTTCAGCCGCGATGGAGTACATGCACCCAAAGTGGCAGAACTTGCCCGTGTGCTGCAACAAGAGGTCTAAGAAGTACTCAAGAATAGGCCACAGCATTTGGATAGTGGGTGATAGGTTTCCCAGTGGTGTTCTCAGAGCATCGAAGGTCTGCTTGAACTTCCTCGAGCTATCGTTAAGTGCAAAGGGAACGTAGTCATGCGGGTTAATCACGTGGTGAAAGTTGCCGCTCAGGTTCATTTGAAGGGAAGCTGTTGTTCCTCGAGGTTCAGCGACCATACACGAAGGTGCCCCAAATGTGATGATGGATATGCCGCCTGGTCTCGCCTGCCAAGCATTGGGAACTGGCTCATGGCTGACCATGGCTAGGTAAGACGAGATGGTCGCCAAAGCGCCTCTAGTGTACAAGATTAGCATAATTTGATGAAAGTACTTGCATAAATGTACCCGAAGCTGTGGCCGCAAACAACCAGCTTGTGCCTTTTCATGAGCCACTCAACAAGCGGCACAAACTCCTCACTTCTGTTCCAGAAGCCCTTGTGGAAGCGAGATCCAATATCATCAGACGTTGCCAGACGTACGTCCAAATCGGACCGGACATCGTTCATGTCGCGAGTGCAACAGAAGCCCAGAAAGACGGTCTGAAGGCGATGAGACCAAGCAATGACGGGCGGCGTTGACTTGATCCCCGCTTTCTTGCTTATCGGGGCAATTGAGTAGATGGATGAAATTATGCCGAGTTCTCGGATGAGTCGGAATCTTTCACTTTGATGAAGATTCTCATCAATATTAAATCCCTGTTCTTGTTCATTGCAAAGATGGCTGACTGCCGCGGCGCCGTAGAACATGAGCTCTTTGTTGATGAGTTCTGCATCGCTCAAGGCAGCATTCTGGTCGCTGAAGTTGATGTACTCGCTGAGAAGAGTCTCTGTTCGTACCATTTTTGCAACAAAATAATGATCAAGTCCAAATTCAATGATTTGAGTGATTCATACAAAATCTTGAGGGTATAATGGCCATTGTCAAGGTGACGAGATTCGGAGTTCGACGAGGCTCTGCAACGTCTCTGCATGGTCAGCTCATAAGCGCCCACGACTTCGCCACTCTCCTCCCATAGGTCCACCTGCAGGGTTGAAAAGCCACACTCACGCTATTGTGATTAGGTGCATGGAACTAGTGATTCAGCAGACTAGGCACTGGCTGGGATAGCCTTGGGGGTTCTGACGTGAAGAGAAGGTGTTAAAATCAACTGGTCTAAAGTTCTATAAGATATACTAAGTTTACCTAAACATTTTCATCTCTTAGGATAAAAGTCCTAAATTTCTTATCCCTGCTGGCGACCTTACTTAGGAAGCATGGACTGGGGAATCGCTTTAGGTTCGATGCAGGATATGAATGATAGCAAATTGGCTGCAAAAGGGTGTAATTTTTGGATCTGGTTAAAAGATATAATCCACGTTGTTGCCATGGCATTTTAAGTACCTTTATATTGTGTATTATCCCGAAATTCCTTGCCGAGAACCTTTGAGACTTCGGACTCAACTGCTTGCAGAAGCTTCACGTATGTTTGCACCGGCGCCTTATTCTGGTTGAGGTATGCAGAGGCCTGAGTGGCGGCCAAAGGGAGGAAGGCCAGTTTCGAGAGGAGCTCGAAGACCAGTTCTTCGTTGCTAGGCTCCTGCTTCTGAATAAGAGAAGTTGAAAAGAGGTCAATCTCTTCTTCCCAGCTCATTTCTTGCATATATAGCACATCTAACTAGGCAAGGTCGACAGCGATCTTTCTTATTCGCGTTGCAATCAAACCTGCCCCGTTATTACTTAACAGGAGATACTCACCCAAGCCAATATTACCTTCAGCTCCAAGGATAAGGTCTAGGTCATCTGAATTATCCACAAGCAGCAGCCATTTACCAGCTGCACCCGATGCAAGATGCTGGCAAACAAGCTCCTTGACGTCATCCTCATCATTTTTCTTTTGGACCCCAAGCTTTCTGGCAATCTCCATATAAGCACGCTCAGCACCCTCGTCACTCAATGTCGGTACTCAGAAGATCAAGTATTATAGATATTTCTCCTTAACCTGGTAGGCAAATTGCAGGGCTATTTGCATCTTACTAACCCCGCCTAGCCCGACCAGTGCAATCCGGTGGACTTGGTTCTGGCCAAAGCCATCTCCTCTAATGCTTTCAAGACTGCTTCTCGACCAATGAAGCGTCTATTCTTGATTAGCGGTATATAGTAGAATGGCTCTTGAATTCTTACTACAACATCACGAACGCTCACTTCTTCCTATACTGTAACCTTCCGAGCTTTCCGAAATCAACTCACAGGCAGTTCTTTTTTCCTGGTTGACTTCTGGTCTGGTGTGAGAGGCAGACGACAAAGAGGGCCCGATGACGTCGAGCAGTGCCCTAGCATATGAAGGAACCATAGCTGCGGCGTATGGCTGCCAGTCCTTATTCTTGTGACGATCACCATAATCTCAAACTCCACGGATAACACCAACAGGGATTCTGTTGATAGTTCCTGCTGCCTCCATCTCTAACCCGATAATACCATACTTATCTGTTAAAATAATTTGTCTCTCAGCGTTCTTCAACAGTTTATTCCCTGATCCGATGGGGCCATACCAGACGCGAGATCGTTTATGTTCCGGTCGTGAAGAGCGCTGAATCACCTGGCTCTCATTGTCGTATAGGATATCGTTGTCTTGCCCAGGGTCGGTAAATATTCCCGTGGCAGGCTCTAGATTCGCAATCTTGTTGCAGGATGGCAAGAAGACATCCCTTTTATTTGGCGCTTGAAGCTTGATGTTTCCTATGGCCGACCGAACGATATGATTAGTCATTGCGAGACTATAGCTGTGGCGTAACAGCCCAAAACCATCCTCAGTTTCCTTTTAAAGATCATATACAATCAGCCCTGCGCTAGTACCATCGTGGAGGCCAATGAGAATATCACCAAGTCGGATATCGCGACCTTGACTGATCTTAGGCAATCCTGCCGCCACGCCAATAAGGAGCCCAAACTAAAGATTTGGAAAGCACTTTTTAAGCTGACTGGCGAGTGCGGCTGCAGAGCCGTTGACATACGTTTGACCTGCCGGTAAGGTTACTATAATAATGTTATGGCCGCCTATGACGCCAGCTTTGAAGATGTAGTTATCCCTACGGCTTACGGGAAATCGACCATGATGTCTTTCATCCAGCAGTGATAAAGCAGCTCTCACTTCGATCTCGAGAGGGGCAAACCAGGCAACTTTGTATTGTTTTGGGTCTAGAATGGCCGTCTGATCTCCCCGATGTCTTTTCATGGTTGACATCTTTTTGGCGATGCTGCCCGGCGGCTGCGTCAGAGGTCTTTGTGTAGGCACATGAACAGTTTGGTTTCACTTGGTAATATTGAAGAATGAAGTTCTTGATCGTTACGATAAGCAGGAAACCCCGCACGCAGCAAAATGAACTGCCACAAATGCGGCTGAATGGTGTTGGCCTGCAGGTTGTCTGTCTGCCTTGAGGTCAGCCTTTAGGGCTGATCGGTTAAGATCAGCCACTAAAACGCCCCCCCTACTAAGGCAGAAGTCACCTGGCGAAACATTGCCACCACGAAAAGCGACCAACTCGCAAGGCGTCCAGACTCTCGCCCCTCAATAAGCCCCATCCTGCATTGTCTAATGATTGGCTATAATATCCCCAACCCTCGATCAGGTGTTGCGAAGCCCAATGTAAGCTCTCTTCTTCTGGCTTCCTCAGAAACGACATTCTACCCAGTAGCCGAAGCGGCGTAAAATTATCGAGTTCTATCGGCCATTTTAAGCAGTATTCCAGACCTTTGGGGTCAAATCCTTACCCAACCCAGTGCCATGTCATTCGGGTATAGGTACTATCCCATAAAAGCCTCCAGCCCCCCGCAATACGATCATTGACGGAGGTAGTATCGGCGACTTGATCGCCATCGCCGGCCTAATCGAACGCATCGTCGTCGAGGTCAAGTCATACAAAGAGGCGCCGCACCATTTCCAACGTCTCGCAATTGAGTTAGACTTTCTGTCAAAGGTTTGCCATCAGGCGTTCCATCTAATACCGAGTCGTGCCGATGAGCAAGCCAGGCTCGAGAGGGTACGGGCGATTGCGTTGCAGTGCCTCGGGCCCTTGCAAGAATTCGAAACAAAGATGAGGAGTTACGAAAACAGTCTGGGCCCGGGCAACTGCATAGATAAAAGTAAAAAAGGTTGGATACAGAGCTTTAAGAAGCGATTGCATTGGTCAGCTATCGCGCGCCATGAAGTGGATGAACTTCGCGCAATACTAACCAGTGAGATCTTGGCGATCAATACCCTGTTGACGATGCGGAACTGGTGAGTAATCCTTCAGTATGTACACCTTTATCTTTATCTTACGCCGTGCAGGGAGAGCCTAACACCAGAGAACAACTCGAATAATCCCTTTGCCGATCATTTGAAAGCTTTGATCACAACCACGAAGACCGCTTCTCGTGAGATTCAGACCTGCCTCATCGAAGCCAAGGCTGGGTCTGAGAGACTCGAAAGACTCGTGGTTGCTACCAACTTGGCACATGCCGAACAACAAAGGACCCTAAACTTGCTGGAGCAGCACGCCGAAAAGACAAGCATCGTTCAAGATGCCGTGACTAACACCATTGGGGCGGCGTCATCACAGCTTGTCAAACTTTTCTCCCTTACTGAGCACCTAGAGCGATGGATCAAGACTGTCGTTCAATATTGCGATGAGATAATTGGTCTCGTCAAGCGAAATACTCGCCTTTTACTTTCACTCCATGACATCGTGACGAGACTAGAGTCTGCAATGAGGGCGCGAGGCGTGACCTGCCCAGTCCTAGAACTTGAAAGTCCATTTGGTATCAAAATGGCCCTTCCATACCAAATGTGTGATACCTGGGAGGTATGATCTTGCATTGGGGACAGAGCAACCCTTCAACTGACACACCCAGGGTCTATGTCGGCTACTCGTCGTTATGTTTTACAACAAGCCGGGCCAGCGCCTCGTCGAGCGCCAACGGTTTGTCGTCATGCAATCGCGGACAAATATGCCAATCAAGCCACAGAATTGGTCAACATCTGTGGTTCCAGGAGATTCACTGAACATGTCAATCCTCTTGGAACGGCTTGGGAGCCAGTCCACCAAATTCTCGTGTCCTAGATGCGACCACGTATTCAGCTCAACGAAATCTGATTTCCGGCGTGGATACCAATGGTAAGTGTCTTTCAAGAGTTCCTCCCAGCAGAACACAGCTGTTGACACCCTGGCTTAGCCCAGAATGTCTCCTTTGGTCGGATGCTGTAGACGGAACGCATTTAGGCGTCTCCTCTGATTCTAGCCGTTTGACGGTCCCAGTCCCCCCTCCAGAACCTGTTAACTGGGATTCTTGGAACGGGCAGTGGAGATCGAGGTTTAGGCGGCCACAGGCGCTGTCGCGATTACGAAACTCTGGTATGCCATTTGATAGAAGTCCCTCTGCTGGTACCGACGATGAAGAGGTGGACGTATCTGCGTTTCGCCGTATTCACGTTATTCCCTATGAGGGAGACCTCTTGCGATCCCTTGTCAGAATCGGAACACGTTGTCGAGATGTCGTGCTCAAATATTCTGCAAACTTTGAACCAAACAACCCTCGACTCCCTCCCGAGACTATTGTAGAGCTCAAGAGACTCATCCAAGAGTTGAAGGAACTGAAGAGGACCGGTATTTATCCCCTTGCTGAGCTGAGTGCACGTCAAGGGACAAAAAGTCATAAGGAAGTCCTGGAATCCTGGATTGTGAGAACTGCCCAAGTACTATCTCATGCTCTTGACGACCCGTTGTTACGCGCTAGATTATCCCATGATGAGATTTCGGCAATCCACTTGTGGCTGGCGAGCTCTGGACCGCCGCTGGAACCTCAGTTCAATGTGCCGGAACTTAGGCCCGGCTCCTTCCGTGATGAGTATTGCAGAAATCAACATTCGCGGCGGCTCGCCACTAGGCAGGCTAACACTTTCGTCCCTTCCTCTCAACATGTCTTACATAGCGGCTCTAAATGGACATTAGAGTCTCCTGTTAGTAATGGAAGCTATGACACAGGATGGTATGACTAAGTTCAATGTGCTGGAATAAGCTCTCAGGTAAATGTAAGACTATGGCTCTGCAATGAAAATGTGCTTATTCAGATACATTATTAAGGTATTAAGTATAAAATAATATTATAAACACATAAATAAAGAATTGCTATCACCTTATAAAGGATAAGTATAATATTTTATATTTAAGTAATTTACTAAAAAGATTATTAAGGGTTTTCTTTAAATATATCTAAGGTGCTTGAAATTCCTATCCTTGTATTTATAATCCATATTTACATGTGTTGGTCTCAAACGTGTGCGCGACTGGTGGGAACCGTACTTCTTAGGCCTGATGGTGCCGTGACAAACCCCGCCTTTCACCTTGCTTATCTATCTACAAGGGTATGTCACACATCCTGCCCTTGCCGTGTTGCCGTGCTGCCGTGTAAGCATGGATCAATAAGAAAAGGGTTGTCCTCCATGCTTATATATCCCACGGGATTCTCTCTCTCCATTATCCTGTACCAACTACAATAGACTTACTATGGACGAACGCAGGAAGCTATATGAAAAGTATCCATCAATGCGAAAGCTGGAGGAGCTTGGAGACGCATACGTGGAAGTAGGTCTATTTCTGGAAACCCCGCTCGATCACTGGCTAACTTGCTTCTCAAGTGGAATGATGGTCGCGAAGCTGTTCTTCTACGCTGGCTTTACGGCCATCCAAACTTCCCGAATATGCGCAACAATCCCCAGGTAATCTGCGAAGCCATGGACGAATTTGCCGCTCAGCAAGACTTTCTCATCAATATTGGCCCAGACAAAGCAGAAAAGATCGCTACTCTTATTACTGAGACAAAGCCAAGAGTGTTTGTTGAGGTGGGCGGTTATGTTGGTTACTCAGCACTATTCTTGGGAAACGCCTTGAAAAACGCGCATAAGAATAACCAAGATGTCAAGAACAATGCCGTTTACTGGAGCCTCGAAGCCGATCCGGTTTTCGCAGGTATCACAATGAACCTTGTTGATCTAGCAGGACTATCAGATGTCGTAAAAGTGATCACGGGAAAGGCTGCCGATTCACTTACTCGACTGAAGGAAGAAGGAAAGCTACAAAGCGTGGATATGCTGTTTCTGGATCACGTTGAAGATTTATATGTCAAGGATCTGCAGGTTGTCGAATCGCTAGGATTGCTCAAGAAGGGGAGCCATATTGTGGCAGATAATGTCCTTCGTCCTGGTGCACCTGAGTACAAACAGTATGTCAAGGAACATAAGTCCATGGAGACCCGAGCTATCATCGGTCTGATCATCCCTGGAGAGTTCGAGGTAAGTAATGACTCGCGAATGCTATTGTCAACCTGCTGATCGCCGGTTCTAGGATGAGATTGAAGTGACAGAATACAAGGGCTAGATGTTGCTTTATCATGCCCATGGACCTACCGAGCCCGTTTTACAACAATCGATCTCACTTTCAACAAGGGGAAAGCATTGTATATCTTGTTTGCGCTATAGATCATTTTCAATATCTCTGTGACCCAAGCCCAACACTAGTCTACCCTGTGATGCTGATGGGTACGTCAATTAGGATGAACCAAGGAAACTAGGCTCTGGGTTGAGGTACATCTTGTCAAAGCCTTGAACCTTCCAAACCCCGGTTTCAGTATTCAATGTCAAATTTGCGTGCTTTATTTCCCCTGACTTCAGGGCTCCAGACTCAGCCTTGACGCCATCCTTTGGCCTATAGATGTGATTATCCCCAGCAAGAACAGTAAAGTTCGCTAATGGGATCTCCCAAGCATTTTGAGTCGCAATGGATGGCGAGCCTTTCGCCACGTCAGTATCGTGCTGAGTATTCCTGATGGTTGCTTGACTTACCAAAGAATTGAGCTGAGACATTGTTTGGAGTGACTGATAGCTGAAAATAGCCACGGTAGTATCCTTCTTGCCAGAAAAGCTCTTTGTTCTCTGCGATAGCTTTGCGGGACAACTTTCCTGCGTCAGGCTCGATCGTTTTGAGGCCTGACGGGCCCCATGAGCTGACCGCGGTGCCTGCGAACTCGGCCCCGATGGCACCCTCTCCCGTCTTTGGATTATACTTCTTGATACCCAGCCACGCCAAATCAGATACCTGTTCAAAGTCAGCAGTGTTATTAAAGACATGACTAGTCTGATTATATACCCAGTTCATATGACTGTCTCCTGATAAGAAGATGTTGTTGTTGATCTTGTTCTTGTATAAATGATTGAGCGTCCTATTTCGGTTCGCGATATAGCCCTGTCAGAAATTAGTATTATGATTCCTCTATTTGGAAGTAAGATATGGTAATCGTACATCCCAGGTATCTCCTCCCCCTGCTGCATCTCCTTTGATGTGAGAGAACACGATCTGGTTCCCGATCACTCGCCAAGTTGCGTTCCGATTTTTGGATTCGGACAAGGAGCGGTAGAACCAATTCTCTTGGCGACCGCCCATCAGGGTCCTACTTGGATCGTCGCTGATTTTCTCGATGTACTTGTCGTTCACATCTGGTCGTGTTTTAGAATGTGAGGCTCTATGAATCCTTCAAGTATGTACTCACAATCGGTTCCCTTGCTTCGGTCGTATAATCGGGTATCCAACATCACAAGATCCATCAGCTTTCCCAACTGAAATGATCTCCAGACTCGTAAACCGTCGTCCATGTCAGTCTGCCTGATTGGCATCCACTCAAAGTATGCGCGGACAGTGTTGGCTTTGCGTGCATCAGTGGCTACCTTCGGACCTTCTCCTTTGAAGGTGTTCGGCTGATCGAAGAAGTCAACATATCCATCTCTGTAAGCATTATCGGCAAGCTCTGATCCAGATCAGTGACGGAACATCCTATACGTCGTGGGGAAGGCTTACCGTGGTCGTCCCAAGTTGTAATCCAAGCTGAGTTTTGGGCCAACAATTGCAAGTCAGGATCAGTCCGGTGCTGCTCAGTGTTAAAACCTGGGTTGAAGAGTAGCCATTGTGTGGGACCATACCTGCCCATGGCGTGCACGATAGTCATATAGTGAGTATGTCGGGTGTTTAGGAATCGATCCGCGCTCTTTAAACAGTGTATAGGTGCCATATTCATAGATATAATCACCAAGATGGAGGACCCAGTCGTGATTGTCCTTTCGGGCAGCATTGCCGTAGACGTTAAAATACCCTGAAACTTTGATTGGTTAGTGGCAGTGGGCAGACGAGTGTCTGAGCACTTACAGTATGCGCTGCATGAAAAGACCGCCAGTTTGATCTCCGATACGTCATCATCAGGCCGAGGTGCAGTCTTGGTTCTTCCGAGAGGGCTAGACTTTTTCGAATTGCAGACGGTGAACTGATAGTTATATGTCGTCAATGGCTTGAGTCCCTTGGCTTCAACCTACGTTCCGTTAGTTCTGGACTTTAGTTTTGATATGAGACCTCACCTTGACTGTGTAGTCAATATCCGCGGTCGTATAAGCCTTTCCGCTGCTCACGATGGACTTTGGTCCCTTCTTGCCAACTGGAAAGACTTTCCAGTACAAGCATATAGGATTGGGATCGGCCTCTATGAACTTCTTGGTTTCGTGGCTGTAAAGCGGTTCGGTTCCATCGATTGGTGCGGTGTCCGCGGAAGACATATTAGTTGGGGCAATTCGAGTCCACAGTATAACGCTATTGGGCCATGGATCGCCAGATGCAACACCATGAGTAAAGTTCAGTTCTTCTGGCTTGAACGCGACGTTTCCACGCTTCCAGGAGCGTCGCTGGACTTGATCGACATCGATGCCGAACTGCGTATGCCGAGGCGAGGGACTTCCATAGTTTATATTACCATCGAAACTAGCCACTGAGAAGGTGAAGAGACTCGTGAGAGCAAATAGTACTGATATTAAATAGGTATCCATGGTTGTATAACGTTGAATAATATGGAACCTCTTCGTTCCCTGTCGATACGCGGTCAAGTATCGCTTTATATACATGATACCAACAACTTCCCCTCTTCTACCCCATCTAGCAGTAGCATATTGCCGAGTAACTGATATCACATGTCGCCTGAAAGTGATCGTATACTCGGCTGAGAGAATGTGACCGCTTTGAAAATGAGGTTAGTGGAATCATGTCAGCGACCAATCAGTAGGTGATCAGCGCGCCTGGTATAGCTCAACATGGCAGGAGGATTCTTAGCTCATGCGTGGCTTGAGTCCACTAGTCAAGAACAAGAATGAGGATATGAAATTATCAATTATTACTGTCAAAATGCTCCTTGGCCATGTCTTTGCCTTTGGTAATAATGAGTCTTGCCTTTTTTTTGTGGGGGCGCCCAAGCTGTGCAAGACGTCATCGTCCTCTTGTGCATAAACTCACGCAAAGCCAACATCCCGCAATAGACTTACACATGCATAAAGGAGTCTCAGCTAAAGATTCATAATCTAGGTTTTCATGATAACAGCTTTATGCTGTAGCAATGAGTCAGGAATGGTGTAATGTTCGAGTAGTGAGTCAGATGTGTTATTTGTCGTTGAGGCTTGTGGCTGAGAGTTTATATCACCACGGAGAACTTAGGAGTTAATAGTGAGTCACAAAGTAACTTTTGGCTCTCGCTGCTATAAGAATAGCGCTCTGCTCTAGAATTTGGAATTGGGGATTTTTCCTTTTAGCAGCACTTCACCTCGCCATGGAAGATCCCAACCAAACCCGCCGGGTCAAGCCATCTGGCCCAATCCTAAGTCTCCTCAACACCAAGGTTCCAACCTCGGGTTCAATATTTCATTTGTTTCCTAACCTTCCTACCGAGCTAAGAGAAAAGATTTGGGAGCAAAGCCTGACGTGTGAGCGATATATCCAAGTTGAGCTTTGCACCGTCGATGAAAATACTGGCGAGATTCGTCGCCATGGAAAGGCTGGCAAAGTCCGGCCAATTCCGAGGTCATATAAAGCCCTTTTTAATTATTCCCCAAAGCCTAGTGCCTTACTCAGTACGAACGTCGAATCTCGTGCTAGCGCCCACCGATTTTATCGCGTAGTCCTTCCGTGTCTCTATGTCACGGAATCTCCCTCGATCATAGATTCACTTCAAACAAGTGAACAGAACGGCGAGAGCAGTCCGAAAGGGATCGTTTTGAGCCACACGGGTCCCGGACGCAAACAACCTCAAGCCCTCATACCAGGGACATTTTCCATCAATCCTGAGCTGGACACCTTGGAGATCGTGGGCTTGCACCAGTTCACAAACTTTGCCAATGACGTTTGTCACCATGACCCGCGTAAAATAGGCTTATGTCACGTAGCCTTTTTATTGAGGCCTCGGTTACTTGGTTACATTTTTCCTCGTCTTCCTAGTTATGCCAGCTCAGAAGGCCAGCTGCGCCAAGTCATAGCCAGGCTTCGAAGTGTTACATTTGTACACTACGCTACTGAGTACAACTTATCCAAAACACTTCATTGTAATTACCAGTGCCTATTGCAGAGTAGCTGCTTACTGCCTGTCGCAGGGGCTACCGGCAGCTTTTCAAGGCAGCAGGATCCACGAACCATCGGGCATGAAGTATTCAAGAGTGTTTACTACGATCTTTGGCAGGTCGAAAAGACCGACAAACCGTACCAAGCATGGATGGAGTTGGTGGAGAAATTGAGAGTGGCAACACCTTGTGCCTTCAAAATTGCTTGGATAACTAATCGAAGCAAGTCGCCAATCAGGTGTGAATCTGGCGCTGTTGCCTATTTCAAGTCCGAAAGCGAAAGATGGGAACAAGAACTTGACAGATTGGAAGAAATCCAGCAAAAATATGGATCGATGTATTTCGGGAGATTCCACGGCAGTCCAATGGAGCAGTTGAAACTGCAATAGGATTTTGGACATTTCCTATCGAGCCTCATGGCCATTTCAGTCGAGACTACAACCATCCTAATGGTGAACGTCTGTGCTTTGATGACATCTCTGCATCCCCGCCTGAATTGTGCCTATTCGACCTGTAGCCCTTGCGTCTTAGACTTCGAATAGGACGCACGAACATCCCTGCAGCCGACAGTGCGTTCACATGAACTTGGACCACCACACGAAGCTCCTAGCCAATGAAAGCTGGGGTACAAGAGTACACCAAGTTTGTCATTGACTAACCTTAGATATCCTAATATCATCTAAAGTTTTCTGTCACTTAGCTGCAGGCGAGGAGATTTTTTGTCGTGCAAAATAAGCTCGTATACAAGGTTCAAAATACACTCCAAGAACATCTGCATATACTCCTCGCTACGAAATTGAGAATTGAAAACACAAGAAAGTTCACTCTTCCCATCCCAACTGCTAAGGAAGATTGCAACACCAGTAATGATTGATTGACTGGCGACCCAGACCTTGGCAACCTCCATCATATCATTGAATGCAGCCACTATGGAGCTTAGGTTGCTGATTGAGGAGAGAGGACGGAATGGTGGGTCTGAGAAAGACCAGGTATCTGCCCTAGCTGAGGGGAACTGGGATCTGAACGTCGAGGGAGCGAAGAGAACCTGTTCGTGGATATCCTCCGATAAGAAGGGTTTGTGCATGTTATAGACGTCTGGAACTTCTGTAGCTACTTCAGGCAAGGTCTTTGTCGCAACATCTTTGTCAACCGCCAACCCAGGAACCTCCAAGTCAATGCCTAAAGCATGTGCGCAGATGGCGTGATACGGCGCGCCCGCATGATCAGGGCTGTTGTATAGTTCTTTGCAAAAGCAAGGGGCGGAGGTTGAGCATGGGACGACACAGCGAACAGAGTAGGCCTCCTTTTTGCGAGGCTGGAACTCAGCGGGGGCCATTGCCAGAGCCGAGACGAATACATGAGTCAAAGTGACTCCAGAGCCAACAGTCTTGCAACCGGCTAGTATCTGTGCTGATATGCCCCTGGGAACCGACACAGCGATGCGCTCAGCCTTCAACTCGGCTTTGATCCCTGGGGAAGAGGTCGGAGGCAAGCTCATCAGACCAGGATGATTGTATATCTCCCCATTCTTGGTAGAAATCTCCTGAAAGCGTTGCACTTATGCATCGGACAAAGGCTTGTAGACCCTCTTGAAAGTGCTGGTCTCGTCATCTCGTTCAATACGGGAGCCCAATGTCGGCTGTTTATGCCGAATAAAGACCCAATCATTCTTTAGTGCCTCGATATCGCGACCATGACACTTATTGGAAGAGAACTTGAGCTTGAAGGATACACAGGCACTGATGGGATAATAGCCGTGGCCTTTTTTAGTGTAAAGCGAGTAAAAGCTCTCGCACTCGTCGATTTGTATCTCCCAATCTCCACCGGAAGACCTCTTCCATAGGTATGAAATATCGCTTGAGGTAACCATGTTACAAGAACAGCTCAAGAGTATTTATTGTACGATGAAATGATAAAGTCACTATAAGACGCGTGAATTTGAGGGGAAGGACTTTATATAGCTGAACGTGTCAGGAAAACAACACGCTGTCACGTGAAGATCATCATTCGTTATCACGAATCATTCTCGTGTTCGCATCCTCTATCTGTAATACCCTCAGAGGGCAAGAAGACTTCTAATAATACTCAACCAAGGTGCTGAAAAATTTTTAATCTAAGATCCTCTAAACTTATACTAAATTATGCTAAGTTTACCTAAGGCTTTTAGGATAGAGGTCTTTAGTTTTGTTATGTCCCCTTGAATACTTCAATACTACTATCTCCTAAGACTGAACTATCCTCCTAATTCGCAGTGTCGCTTTCATAGGAGGTATCCTGTTCTGGCCAATCCAAGTATTCCGTGGCCGCTCTACCAAATGCTCAATGTCATAGTTCAACAATATGTAAGCGAGCAACATCTTGATTTCGTTACTGGCAAAGAATCTCCCTGGACACGCGTTCCGACCCAGTCCCCACGCCAAGAAATCCTGCGTCGCAGTCGGTAGAGCATTACGCGCACTCTTGACATATTCGTCTGCCTCGTTCTGTCGCGCATCGTAGAAGCGAAGTGGCTTAAAAGTCTTAGGTTCAGGGTAGATCTCACTGTCCTGCAGCACCGAGTACCCAGGGACAGCTATTCTCAGCCCTTTGGGAACGTGAGTGCCCGATGGAAAAGTGACACCCTTTTCTCCTACGACGGTACGGGAAACCCCGATTGAGACGATGGAGTTCTTCCGCTGACTTTCACGAATTGCAGAGTCGAGCTTTTCGAGCTGTGCAATGGCGCGTTTGTTCCACTTGCCATCATGTAGTTTCAGCACGCTCTCTGCTTCGTCACGAAGTTCAAGTATAAGTTCGGGAGATGTTGCTGCAATATCAAGAAGAGCGTGGGTAACAGCAAAAGTTGTCGTGTGAATAGAGGCAAAGTTGAGCAGCAGAACGCGTTGAGCCAGGGCGCTGACCTGCCAGTTCTTCGGGTTGCCGATCTCCTTGGCTTGCTCAATCAACCACTGCAGGTAATCGTTCCGGTCGGATTTGCTGGGCTGATCTTGTGAGTCGTATTCTGCGAGTCGGGCCTTGATCTCCGGCTCGAGAATTTCCTCAAACTCGCGTGTGTGAGTCCTATTGGATCGTGTTACAAGAGGCGCGACTAGCGGTTTAACGAAGCTCGGGAATAACTTCATCTTCAATGCCGACAGTGGGATATCCTGGGCGAACGCGATGCCCAACTTCAGCATCTGTTCATTTCGACAAAGCGGAAGACCAACAAATGCCCGATTGGTGATACCACTGAGCATCTTTTGCGCCGATTCCATCATGCAAATTTCGGTCCATTCTGTGCTGCTGCCCAACTGTTTCTTGACACAAAGCTCGATTTCTTCAGCGAGATCTGGGATGAGGTTTCCGACCTCTTTGGTCAGTGTGGTAGTGATCAAGTCCAAGTGGATAGGATCATGAGTGAGGGACGGGTCCATGGTAGTGTAGTCCGTCTGCAAATCTTGCTGTGCCGATTCATGCATGCTGAGCATATTGGTAGGCTGCTCGCTGGCGAACTTTGTATCTGATCGTGGAAGATAGACGATGTTTCCACCGTCGATCAAGGGGAGAATGGCCGCTTGGTTCCTGTACTGGATGTACGCCGAGTTGAGCGCGGCCTTGACATTGAGTGAATTGCGAATTTTGGCTTGTAAGATGGGAAACCAGTCGCCTTTGCGTGCACCGATGATTGGTAGGTCAGGTAAGTTGGAAGGTTTCAGGAAAAGCTGGTATATGATGTATGACGCCAGGAAAATGAGCGGCGCAGCAATGGCTGGCCGCGATAGCAACTCCAGGACTGTATTTGCCATGGCGATTGAGAGTCAATATCGAGGTTTCACTAGGAATAAGAGAGCCTGAGCGATCGCGCGACCTAAGACTTTATAACTTCAGGAGATTGGCGACGTACGAATACGGCATGATAAGGCGTCGGTATAAGTTACTTCTAACTGGCTGGTTCGCAATAAGCTCTTTCTGACTGGCCGGATCGCATCAAACGAACTGTTGTGCTTGAACTAATCGGTGACAAGTGCTGACAGTGAGGGCATCCCGCCTAGCCCGCTAAACCTGGCCAAGCTAGCCCTGTAAGATCGCTAGTGGCGAATGCCACCACTACAACCACTGTGCCTTGGAGATGCGACCCTCTTAGCCTCTTTAGCATGTCCATCATAATGCGCTTACGAATATGGAACACTGCTCATATTATGTCTCGATTTGTGATCGTGACTCGGGCGTTGGGAACTCAGTTTGCCTATTTGTTGACGTCTAATTGTGCTGACACAGATGAGATAACTACAGTGTTCGTTCACCGCTTGATCTCAAAAACTGCCTTGACGCCAAGATGATCAGTGATCCATGGCTTCTCAAAGCCAAGCGAGAGCAAATCCTTCCGAACATCCTCCTCCGACTCATCCGGCTCAACATCAGCACCAAACCTCTCAAACTCCAAAAGTTCAAGTCCATCGCCACAGAAAAACACTTTATCCATGCGCGAGCAACCGAATCGCTGTCGCAGTTCTGGTAGAGCCTGCTGACCCCAAGTATAACCCTCATTATCATCCCTACCGTCTCCTTCTGTGCCACCGAGTTTGAGATATGCGTCTTCAAGCTTATTGTCTGTGTGAAGGGTTCTGTCGAATGGTTGGATGGCGTTGAAGTCTCCAGTCACGACGGCGCCCGAAATGTCTTTGGCGTGCATGTGTGAAGCGATGAGCTGCATTTGAGCTGGGCGACGTGGCGGTTCGTTTGCAAGAGATTCGAGGTGACTGTTGCAAAGGCGAAGCTTCTGATCAGATACTTGTAAGTCAACGAAGAGGGCGTCGCGTTGCATCCGAGTCTTCGAGTAATGCACTCGAAAGCAGGAAAGGACGTCAAGTCGGCGATCGACCAGCGTCGTTGTACCATAAGCGCCCGTGGCCCAGTTCGCAGTGTCAACATCTGTTCGGTAGAAGCCATCCCGAACCCAAGTCTTTCCTCCAATGAGATCTAAATCAGATGGGTCGCATTCTTGAATATTGATGACAACCGCTGTGCTGTCGTCATTTCGATGCTGACGACTCAGCTGTTCCAGATGCTGCAAAGCAGAGTTCATCCGGCTGTCGCCATGAGGGAGCATAAAATCGATATTCCAGCTGTAGACCGCTAGCTTGGTGGCTTTCGGTTTGTCTGGTGAGGGCTCAGATGTTTGAAGTGGTTGCCATTCATCCGCGTTGCTGCTCCAACTGTAAAAAGGCTGCGTCCAGGGTTCGTCGGGTCGCCACGGAAGTGCAGACGCTGGCTTCCTCAGCGCGAGAGAATTTATCATTTGCTTCTCAAAGAATGCCTGCATTTTAAGAAGCTTCTGTCTCATGGGAAAGGAAAGGAAAGATACAAAAATCTTGGTATTTCTTATTTCTCAGTGAAACCTGGTCTGCTGTGGCCAAATGATCCGGTTGGAGCGGGGTATTCCGGTATCTGACATAAGATCCGAGGCAGCAATGAGTTTATGTTGCCAATAGCCAATAGCTTAGTAAAAAGGAGATCATAGTAAACTCTGAATTAAAAAGAAGCTCTTCTTAAGCTTTAGGCACTAAAGGCAATACTTCACTGATCTACAGTAGTGCAAGCAGCCACGGAGAGGGGGCATACACGAATCCAAAAACAAGATATAATCTACTGGAATGAAACAAGAGGCGCAGAAACCAGTTGGCTCATGTATATAACTACAGGTCAAGCTCAAAATCCCATACTTGTAATTTGCGATCAGGGAATC
The DNA here is from genome assembly GCA_013755755.1 of Fusarium sp. NRRL 25184. NCBI lineage: Eukaryota > Fungi > Ascomycota > Sordariomycetes > Hypocreales > Nectriaceae > Fusarium > Fusarium sp. NRRL 25184. The sequence goes on along the minus strand of JABSSZ010000038.1, from coordinate 28,561 downwards.
CACCCGCCTGCCTTACAAACACGCTCAAAACTCCCGATTCATGAAGTCTCGTCTTATCAAAGAGGGGCTCGGTCGAAGTATTCGGGATCTCGGCGAGACTCTTCCAGTCCTTGAAATCTTTTGATGCGGTAGCGACATAAATGCCAGTTGATTGCTTGACAGAATCAGGGAGCAAGCCGAACAAGTATTCGCCGCTCGCGTCGCCAGCAAGTTTGCCTCTTGGGTCGTACAGATCAGGCCCGTTAAGGCCAGCGGGGTTAATGGCATTCTTGGTCCATGTTCCTTGTAAAGGGTTAGCGATGTTGGTTGAAGTAGATTGACAGACTTACCGTCAGGTTTCCGGAGATAGTGCTGATACAGATGCTCTCCGGACAACAGGTCTCTCATCAGAATATGGAACCGGCCCTTGTTGTCAATAAGCTGTCCCTCCTGATTGACCATGCGGCTGTTCTGAGGAACATCCCAGATCAAAGTGCTGTCGTCAGATGTTGAAAGGGGTTTCGATAGCTTGGTATCATTCGTATTGAACCATGTCTTGCCATCGTCATTTGAGTAGGCAAAATAAACACCATGATTGGTGTCAGCATTCGGTGTTTCTCTGACAGTCCACGAGGTATACAACTTTCCATCCAGGTAATCCAGTCCGTTGATGTACGCGTTGTTGTCATCACCTTGGATGTACATTCCGTAGGCTTGCCATTTTCCAGTGGATGCGCTGTAGTGATGGATGTAGCTATCGCCCGACCCAGATCTACGGCAGTCAGTTCGCGCTCGGAGACACAATCACAATACTCACTGTCCAATTCGGAACTCTAATAGAAGGTCGCCGTTGCTCAGAGGCTCAAATCGAGGATACGTCAGTGGCGAGTAAGGTCCTTGGGACCCAACAAGCTCATGGACGACAGGGCCGAAGATATCTGAGGTCCATTTTGAGGGAACGTCTTTTGCGATGCCGTTTTTCGAGATGCGATAGTTGATCGGGACATCCTTCAAGAGTCAGAGGGGATCCCCAGTCTTGGTTTCAACTTACATGATGATCAAAACTGAGGTGAATCTTTCCATCCCCCGAAATACCCATAGAGATCATGTTATGACCATCCATCGTCTTCTGGGTATAATCATCGAGAGTGAGAAACTCCCAGTCGCCGACACTAGGCGAAACCTTTCTTCGCCCCACCTTGACGAAATGGTTGAGATATCCCGCCGGGGCAGTCTCGTAAAAAGTAACATATTGATAGTCCCCATAAGTAATGAGACCATCTTCTTGATAGCTTACGCCATTGAGTCGTTCGGAGCCTTGGACATCAGTGCCGATTGTCCACTGTTTGGTGGACTTGACCGTGAGGGCTGGAACTGCCGACATCAGGCTTGTAAATGCGATCGCAATCCTATGAAGATGCATTGTAAGCGAGAAATTCCGATATGAGGCGATGATAAGCAACGAGAGAGGGATCCCAGGGCATATTATTTATGAGCATTGCAGATCTTACCGATTTCACTGTCACAGGATCGTATTCCGTGTGTTCACCTGCGATGAAGTTGTTCTTAGAACCCCTTGTTCGCCAAGATGGTGTTCACAAACGCTGCTTTTCAATTGGAGAGGCTACAACCCCGCGTCGTGAATTCTCCCGAGATTGTGGGGGGGTAGGCTTGGCATCAATATCACCAGGGACATGAATAATGGCGTTTGCGACCTTCCTAATGATTACTAGGCACGGCTATTTCAACAAAATCGGTCATCGGAGTGACGGACATGGGCCCGTTGTTGAATATTCTCCCTCTGGTTCATCATTGGTTCGAAAGGTTTTGGCCGGGCTCAGATAGCCCGATATCCCGATGCACGTTGTCACATGATATGTCAATCAAATGGCTTTTGCAATAATATCTATTGTCGTGTTCATGTGTCATAGAGATAAAATCTTGGCGCTCTTTCGCGCGAGATAAACGCAGTCATTTGCATGATTGAGTCAGCGCCACGAGTCAAAATCTTTCCAGCAGTGCGGAATGAAGGCCATGTGATGAGGTCCAGTATGACTCCGAGAGGGGACAGAAAACTTGTGATGGAAAATGGGAGAAAAGAATACACAATTGTACTTTTGCCATTATACCTCCTTCTTCTAAGATCTAATCAGAGTTGTTGATCATGACTGCAGAGCCTCGTTGCCCTATGAGTTGTTTCACTTTTGACTTGCAGGCCAAGACTAAGTTCACTCACATAAGGCCAGTGGCTGAGAGCTTATATCAAACAGAGAACTTACTTCATGGCTATCTGGGCGGGGCACGAGCCCAGTCTTTAAAACCTTGGACGAAATTTTTACTTATTAAGAAGAGAAGAGCCACTCGCAACCAATGACGATGTTCTTTCTGCTCCTTTCCCCTCCAAAAGCTCCTACATGACCTTCGGGTCGCATATCGCCGTGGACTCTTTCGTTTAACGAGCTTTACGGAAAGACGACCCAGAGGACCCAGAGGAGTACACCGAAAGCCCACTACTTGTCATTCAGTTTCGACATCATGTCAGAAGAAGATTCGGGGTAAGCGTTCAATATTCTTCCACTTGCTGCACTGATCCAGCGATGGTATGCAAAGACAACTCGTCGACCTGGAAAAAGAACCCCGACTGCATCTTACTCTCGTTTGCCTTCATAAACATACATGACGCCTCGCGCTAACATAGATGGAACAAGCAGAAACTCGCCCGGCTCCATCAAGCACCTCTATCTCATCTTTCTCAACAGAACTTTCAATGATGTCACGGCGGTAGAGTTCATCAAGGCCACTCTCCAATGCCGCAGCCTACCCCGTTGGGAAAGTTTCGATGCCGATCTAAAGTCCAACATCATCGAAGCGACGCCTGAGGAAGCAGAGAAGCTCACCAGACACCCTGATATAGTGCGCGTGACACCGGTTGAAGCAACAACTATTGAGGAAGACATCCAAGACGATGATTGCTCAGACAGAGTAACCTACCTGGTATGGCCTTTAAATCGCCGAGATAAAGATCAGTGTCACGATACCCATCTTTCACTCAAAGAAATCTTCAAAGATCAGGTGCACCCACAGCACGCTGGAAGTGGTGGGGTCAATCTATGGAAGATTAATTCGACAAGAGACCAGATATTGCTCGCCGAGAAGATTGAGGGCGTCAAATCTACAGTTCCTCTGGATGATTATGATCTCAGAAACTCAACAAAACCTGTACCAAGGAAGAACAAAATGATCAGGCCAGTGACAATTGAGGATCAAGATCAATGCAAAGCCACAGACACTACTCTCAAGGACCTCTTTGGAGACCAGGTCACAACAAAGTTACTGCAAGATGGCAGGATCTGGTACTGGAGGGCACCGCTGTCTTCAGAAGAAATAGGACAAGCTGCATCCGTTGAAGGAGTTCTTTCAGTCAGCACAGCCGCGCTGGCGAGGCGTGTTCGACGTCCCAGTCCCGGGCTACGTAAGAGGACTATAATCCCCAGGTAATACAGATGGGGAACAGACCGTCCAGTTTACCAAGGCAATAATCCGAATTACTTGAGCGGGCTCTTATTATTCAAGAACATTCGCCCTAATTCTGTAGCTAAATAAAAGTAATTTGAAGAAAGCACTGAAGTTCTCTTCGTGCGCACAATTCCTTTGGGAAGAATCGTCCAAACCCCTACGTAGGGTTCGACAGAGTGTATCTGTCCAATTATAACACTGGAAAGATATCAATTCAACTAACAGCACTGATTACTTAGAAATGGGGAACGGCGATGTGTCCATGACGCATGACGCGGTGAGCTGCACTTAAGCTTTAGTAACCAATTCTACGCGTGTGACCCTGATTGTTTGCCCGAGAAGCGCCCGATAGCGAATTAAACTTTTCAATATCTGCTCATGGGAGAGCATAAATAATGAGAGCCCGAGATTAGCTGGTTGTTCGTTCTATCCACTTCGCTTATCACTTTCACAACTACCGATGCACTACAGCTCATCTTGGACTGACTTTAGACCATGCCGGACGAACCCAGGTAAGACCGCATTATTTTTCAGCTGCCTTTATAAGAGATTGGAAGGGTTGTTATGAATAAATTATTTTTCTGCTATCGCACTAGACATACAAGCTGGCCAAACTCATCCTTTACCATGTTTCTGTACATTATTCTCTTTCCGTGGTTGATATTCTCACTCTGTTCAGTCTCAAACAGCGCTAACACGAATGACACCATTTCTAGCCCTTCTAATCGTGGCGGATTTCTCTACAATGTATTCCGCCGCTTGTGTTCTGATGCCAACACGAGCGTTGATCATATCCATAATATCCGACGGCGCCCTGATTGTGAGCGTGCTGTACGGATAAAGCCTGCAACTCACGAGATTAGAATCTTGTAGCAACAAGAAGACATGGGCAAGCCAAGATACGTCATTTTTCCGATTGATCCTGGGAATCAAGAACAATGCAAAGCGACTAATGCTTCCCTTGACCGCCTATTTGGAACCCAGATTAAGGCACAGATGATGGGTCAGGAAAGTATTTATATGAGGGAGGCGGACATATCCAAGGACCAAGTGTCTCAAGTCGAGAGCCTCGACGGTGTCAAGTTCGTGCTGCCCAATCTCCACAATATGTACCGCAGATATGTGACAGGGGCGTACTTGATTCGTCCCGTTGATCGTGAAAATCAAGAACAGTGTGCCGATACAAGCGCCTCTCTTGCAAGACTCCTTGGAGATCATAATTGCCATCCAATTATGAGTGGTTTCGAAGGCAAATTACAAAAATGGAGGGACGATTTGTCCAACGAACAAGTAACCCAAGTTGAGGCTATCCCTGGAGTAAAGGGCGTGCCACCCATCCACAGAGGGAGGAGATGTGGCCTCAGTTTGAAACCCACAAACGGCCCAGGACCTCAGGCACAGCAGCACATCTTTGCAAAACGCGAACGGGTGCTCCTACGGAGGCGGTATTTATTAGTCAAGCAATGTCACCCTGTCTGTGAGCCTGGATCCAGGGGACAGCGCTAGTGATTGTGTCAAGTACCTCATGATGGCTGTGGATGACTGTTACCGCATCGACAATGACCCCTCCGATTATAAAGGCGGTGGCCAAACCATCGTTGGCGACGCTACTTATGAATTATCCCCTGGTTCTTTACGCTGACCTTCCAGCTACGGTAAGCAGGTCGGCTGCGACAGCACGTACAAGTTCTCCTTCGACGAATATTGGGTACGGGGCCACGGCTGGGCAAGCTCAGACCATGGCGAGGAGCTCAAGAAGGAGATTAAAGGCTGTGAACTACTACCTGACACATGGAAGTTCACTTGTGGTCTTGGAGATGATGGGCGTGAGTGGACAGCCAGGTTTTGTACCGGGGTCTTTCAGAAAAGATTTGTCGGTAATGCAGTTGGAGAAGCGTCAGGCTTTGGTGATTTTGGGTGTGGAGGATCTGGTTAACCATAATGGATTCTCCGTACGGCTGAGAACAGCGTTTACATCACGTCTTACTTCGTGTTTTTAGGTTCAAATTGTTTACAAAGACACGATGAAGCTTGTGACTATTCCTGTAGCTTTTAGGAATTGGTTGTTTCCTCCTATTTTCGGAGTCTTACTGATATCAACATAGTGCGCTTCTGTTCCACTTCTTCTTATCCAATCAGCTAAGGCGCAGTGGCAGAGTGGTCTAATGCGATAGACTAGAAATCTATTCTCCTCGGAGGCGTCTGTTCGAATCAGGCCTGCGTCGATTGGTTTATCTTTTGCTTGAAACATGGATTTTATGGCAGTGTTCTTTTTGCCTCTTTCTTGTTGGCTTTATTGACTAGCAAGAGTCTGTCTGTGGCTCTGCTTATCTGGCGTTACTATGCCGCTGAACATAATCGCTACACTCAAATCAAGGATTCCATCCAGTACGAAGTAGAAGTTCAATTCATGGTAAATCTTCGTGCAAACATTGGTCTCTTAGCCATGGACTGCTAGGTCTTGCCTATTCTTCTCTTAAGCTTTAGAGATCGCGATAGATCCTACGGACCCCTCCTCAACCTCGTGTTCACCTGCATCGAGCTCCTTGCTATCACCAGACAAATCGCCCGCAGAATACACATTTAGCTTAGTACCTGAAGAAACACGGATAAAACGGATAGCGTCAGGCTTCAGTCCAGCGTCGGTCAAAAATTCTTCGTTGAAGTCACCGAGCCCAAGGCTAACACCCCGACCGGTTGCACTAGTAGCAGAGAACACGGACGCACCAATCTTCGGCTGGGGGACGGGGATTCCACCATCAAAGGTCAACTTAAGAGCATAGGCGAGTGACTCGGCTGGTTGAGCTGGCAGCGAAATCTCTAGAGCATCCTTGGACTGCTGCCAATCCGAGACCTTTTCGTATTCGCCAGCCTTATCGCCAAGAAGCTCGATAGACTTCAGGTTCTTGAGATCAACCAAGGCATCGGAGCCAAGACTGCTGATAGAGACATGCTTATCTTCGGGCCAGCCAAGAACCGTAGCGTAGAGAACGTCGGCATCTTTGTTGCGGGTGAAACGAATATCGCTGCTATTGCCCTGCAGAGGTGCCGTGAAAGAACCACCAGTGACTTGGTTGGGGCCTTCACCATAAATATCCCAAGCGCGAGTGCTGAAGACAGACTCTCCATAACGTCCAAGGAAGTCTCCGATATCTTGCAAGACCTTGAGCTGCTCGTCAGGCAAGACACCTACTGCAGTTGGCGAAATGTTGAGCAGCATGTTGCCATTCTTGCTGATACGGTCAAGCAGCGAGTGGACCATGGCCTTAGAGGAATAGTACTGGATTCCGACTGTGTAGCTCCAGCTTGAAGCACTGATTGCATCATCAGTCAACCAGTAAGGGCGTGTGATGTTGGCTGGTCCACCACGCTCATAATCGCTGACGGTGGAAGTGTCGCGAAATCCCACGTCAAAATGCTTGTGGGTCGTGACGACCTCTTTATTCCACTCAACGGCGCGATTGAAGTAGTACGCGAGAAACTCCAACCGTTTCTTCTCAGCAACAGCACATGGGCCATTAAAGTCGGCACAGTAGCCAGGACTGTCGAGTGAGAAGTCGTTCCAGATAATGTCAGGCTGGACGTGGTCCAGCATCTCTCTATGCTTGTCAAACCATAGCTGGTCTGATTCGTCGCGTGATAGTTGCCCTAGTAATTTCTTCAAGCTCGTGTCGTTGGTCTTTGGTGCCCATTCATAGAAGCCGTTGTAGTTGTAAGCTTGATGCATGGCGACTACGAGCTTCATGCCGTTCTCGCGTACAAGATCAGCCCATAGCTTGACCAAGTCTAGTTTAGGACCTCTCTTGACTGAATTCCACTCATTGACCTTGCTGTCCCACATAGAGTACCCATCGTGATGCTCGCCAACTGGGCCAGCGAACTTTGCACCTGAGGCCTTGACAGCTTTGACGATAGCCTCGGGATCGAACTGGCCGCCCTCTAAGCTAAGAACGGGCTTGAACTGGACAAAGTTCCCTTTAAGATCATCAGCGCCATTGATGAAATTCGCGTAACCCCATTCCTCGGGTGGTCCGTAGGTCTCGGTATGGTGTTTGCGTTGGTCTGAGCCTGGCTCATACATGTTGCGTGGATACCATTCGCTGGCATACTGAGGAGTTGTGAAGGCTCCCCAGTGCCAGTAAACACCGAATTTGGCGTCACGAAACCATTCAGGGGAGGCGTTGTGTTTGTCGGTTGACTCCCATGTTGCTTCGTATGGGCCTGAAGCTTGAGCAGCAGCGTTGATGGGAAACAAGGCGCCAGCTGCTGCTGCAATTGCGGTTAACTTGGTAGACAGAGTCATCATGAGCTTGTCCCTATGGCCTTTTGTTAACAGGTTACCGAGAGATTTTGAACAAATAGCCAACGATTCTTGCGATCGAGTGATCACCAAGCGCTCTTTTAAAGCTCCCCATTTAGCCACTGACACTCCATACGCACAGGTAAAACAAAGGATCAACGAACTCATTGCAACCTCGCATATTGCAACGTGATGGTCACGGGCAGGAAGTGTACGACCGGACCGAAACGGGCCGTGATACAAAGTCCGTGAACAGCGATCGGCATGTAGGAGATTCGTGCGGATATCGTGCCCTGGCAATCTTGGGCGCTAAAACGACTCAACGAGTCACGTTGTATAGACTACTTCGCTAATTACCCGGGATCATCTTTCGACAATGCACGAAAGCCCTGCTGCATTTACCGTCGCTACGACCTTGGACATACGAAGTGAGTATCATCCCCGGACCCCGCCCTACCCCGCAAACAACCCATGCTCATGATCGGAAGACTGAGTTGTTTCTTTGACGTCACGATGAATGCCGAACTGCTTACCTGTTCCCAGCTTCATATGTTAGGATCTGTTAAATTAAATACTCGCGTGTTATCGAATTGAATAATTTTATAAAACGAGTCTTGGGTAAAACTGACTATCCCATGATGTTATCGAGGTTTGCTTTCATACAAGCTAAGAGAAATCTACCTAGCCATTCACAACTTCACAAGCAATGGGGGCAGTTGTTGGGGGGGGAAATAACAGATCTCTAGCTAGTCTAGTAATCCAAGGTGTCCTTGTGACATTATTCTCCCATTTTCTGCACTCGTTTTCTGTATCTCCGCCATGGTATCAACATCTCTCATTTCCTCACACTCTATTCCATTGTCTCTCAAGTCCGAGTAAAATGCATGCAGGTATAAAAGCCCTCTGCGCGGTCATCTAAACCTTTCCCGTACCGAAACCCCCAAACCTCAACCACTCCTCGCCATCGCACATTCATTCTTTAGTTCTCGGCCTCAGCCTTATCCCATGGCAGGGTACCAGCCCGGCCAGGAATAGGATAACCTTCACGATCCACGTAGAAGGTCTTCTTGGAAGAGTGAAGACGCCAGACCAGGACGCGGAATCCCCAAGACTCAGGGCCATTGAAGACAGGCTTGAGCTCGTCAAGGAGAACAGACTTGGTCGCAAGAGTTCCAGGCTCCTCGAACATGTTTTTGTTGTTCTGAATCATGTCGGTGAAGTGAGTGTCCTTCATACAAATGATCTCAATGTCGCCCTCGGCAATGTTGGTCGCGACAAGCTGAGCTGCGGGGCCAAAGACAAGGAAGGGAACCCACTTCCACTCGGTGTATTCACATGTGAAAGCACTTTCGGGACACTTGAAGTTCATTTCTTTGCCGTCGACACGTTCGCGATGGAGGATGGAACGAACAAAGGGAGTTCCGGGCTTACGGCTGTCGAAGATAGCCTTCTGAAGGAACTCGGTCGAGATAGAGGGAGTAGGGTGAGGGTTGGTAGTGTTGAGAGGAGAGTTGGGTTCAGTGACATCGTTGTTCTCAGCAACCTCCTTTTCCTTTCCCTGGAAGATAGTTGAGCCACGAATAGTCTCCTCATCCTCGTAACCGTCTTCAGACATGCCAGTGCCATCGTAACGATAAGATGCAGGGTCCGAATGGATAACCTGGTGAACCTGCATGGTGGGAGAGAACTGAATACGAGCCATAGTAGAGGCGTTTGAGTAGACGGACTGCTTAGCGCTGTGCAGCGAGGTAGAGGACTCGGTATCAGTGATAGACACAGCCAGATAAACCTGAGCCGGGGCGGTATGTCCTTCAGCGTCTGAAGCTGGGTAGTCTGCCATAGTGTAGGTAGATAAAGAGCCGGACTTGCTGTGCTCATCGTCGGAGTCGACGTCTTCTTCGTGAAGACTAGCTTCAAGGGCCCACTCGAGAACAGACTTCTCTGTCTCGAGCTCCTTGAGGCGAGCCTGCATGTGCTCACGACTCATGTTGGATGTGATGGGCAAGTGGACTAAGTGGTTGGCTTTGTCGTTGGGATAAGGTGGAAGGTCCCGAGTTGTCTGTTTATCAATCTTGAAAGTTGTTATTCAGTTGTTGTTGAAGTGACGAGTTGTTGTCACGGTTGCGGTTAAGATGGTTGAATGGCCCAGGTTGAGAGGTGGATTCTCTTTATGCCAAGACGAGAAGGACTGAACCTGATCAAACGGCATCTGCCACTGTCACTGGTATTGCTTTCACTAGCAGCACGTCTATTGGCACTGGCACCTTTCTGTTCAGTTGTTTCTTCCTTGGCTAGCCAGCACTCACTAGGTGTCTCACTCATTGTCACAGGGTCTCAGACACTGTTCGCCAGATATAGACTGAGCTGTATTTCACCTAGTACAGAAGTACTTCTTGGGGAATGTTTCTTCAGAGAGCCTCCAGTTGCGTCTAATCCTTTACAGTGCCGCTTACTTCTTCAGTATCTGTTCATAAGGAACGGGTTTTTTCAAGGTTGTTCAACCTGGCTGTCTATGCTTTTACGACTGTCATATATCTCACATCGTAGTGTTCTCGGCAACAGAAGGAGTATTACTTTCTTTAGGTCACACACTCTAGTATCTGCAGTTGTTCTGTTGCCGTTCAACAAAATCAGCCTTTACGTCTTTCTCAAACCGCAACCGAGCCCGACTACCGATGCAAATTGAATTATTATGACAATGAGAGGAATTAGATTATATGTATCAGGATTTGGGAACCTATCAGTTCTCTCCCTGCGGCCGAAAATATTATCACTGAGATAAGAGGTCATAAGTTTGCTTGCCTTCTCTTGGCAATCAATAAAATGATTGGTCCCTTCTTCACCGATACAATGTCTTATACCCACCAGTGGCTGCATGTTTATCAGTACTATTACGCAAGGGGAGGTAATAAAACTTAGGTCCTATATCCTAAGTGACAAAAATCCTTAGGTAAACTTAGCATAATTTAGTGTAGATTTAGAGGATCTTGCACTAAATATTTTGTCGTCCCCCCTTGTCAGTACTATTACCTTAGGTGGAAAGCAGTGCGGCTGACACAAGGCATATTTCAATCCTGTCATCGCCAATCAATAATAAAGTGGCTTATGCATGACACGCTGGTCAATCAACTCTGCATGATAATTCAAGGCAGAAATGCAACTAACACGCCTATGAGTGGCTAAGCCTCCACACTAGTGGAGGGAGGGGCCTCAGTGAGTGCACCGTTAAGCAGTCAGCCCGCAGGAAGACGGAGGAAAATGAGGTTCAAAAGAGAGCAGAAATCCCCGAGTTTTTGAGGGATTTTCTTTGGTCCTTTGAGTCGCGAGAGCCGTTGTCCAAAAAATGGCTGACCACTCTCTTGACGCTGTTGCCCAGCTGGGTACAAGTCTCGCGAGTAAACTCACCTTGCATTCTGAAGGATGTCGCAAGTCTCGCCAGCGGCTCCCAAAGCTGGTGTCTCTGGTCAACTCGACTGCTTCGACCATCCGTCAGATACATGACCTGATCCAGCAGAACGACAAGATCTTCACAGAAGCTTGCATGAAGGACATCAACTCGCTTGCTGCCAAATGCAGGGTTATTTATGTCGGAGTCCTTAATCTTATCGCTAAGAAGACACAAAGTGTCAGTGGAGTCAAAGATGCGAAATCTTTGTCGGCTGAGCAGGTTGAGGAGCTCTTTGCCTGTCTTGCCAACATGAGTGTTTGGCGAACCGCAGCTTGGGACTGGCTGGAGCCGCGACTTAAGATTTGCCAGCAGGAGTTGAAGCAAGTCAAGTTTGAGCTTGTCCTGCGTTATCTGCTCGGAAGTATTGCTCGGCTGCAGATGGAGTCAGTAAACCTATCTCATCCCTCTACAGTTCAGGTACTAATGCCGAGTCAGAACTATGATACGTTCCCCGGGCGCTTGGGAAAATGAAAACTCCCTGCGAAGCTTTGCCGAGAACGTCGCTGAAAGGCGCGTTATGTACTATAAGTCTTACAACAGAAGGCGAGCTGCCTGGAATAAGACGCCTTCACCCAAGACCTCGTTCGACGACGTCAGGAGTGTTTATTCAGCATCAACGTTCGTATCTCTCTTTTTTTTTATCATAACCTCTTACTGACTGTATATTCTTTGTAGCACAAGTACCGCGGCCCTTCCTCCCCGCGTGTCAGTGGTTGACGACGACAACCTTGATGAGAAGTTGAAGACTGAAACAGTTGAAACTGAGAAAGAGTCTTCAGAGGCTATCGTTGAGAACACTGTCCAGAACAAACGGCTTAATAACACCCCTCAAAACTGGTTCCGACGTCTCTTCTCTTCGAGTTACAAAGAGGATTGGAAGAATGAAGATATCATGGCTTTCGTCCTTGACATGAGTCACGCAAACAAGCTCATCACGAAACTCGAGCTAGACGACAAGGAACTCAAGGCAAACCTGTCCAAGCTAACCTCGAATCGTCTGTGGAAACGTCGCCCCAACCTTGTCGAGCAATACTCGGCACTTGATCAGAATGTTCGCCAGGATGTCGATAATGCCATCCTTGTCGCAAAGCGCAAGAGCACCCGTGAGATGACTCTTGTCGCCATGATGGCCAAGAAGTCGGACTCGCAGAAGGCAGCTGACAGAAGTTCTGGCTTCCATTATGCTCCTGATCTCAATGTCACTCTCTACTTCAAGCTTGGTACTGAGTTTGAGCCGATCTACTTGATTGATCCCCAAGAGAGAAGGCTTGAGTTACCTTACACATCTTGTGCCACTTACAAGGTATATAACCAGAATGAGCATGTCTTGAACGAATCGATACTAATCTTTGATGGCAGATGATGAGAGATCTGATGACCCAAACCAACTGGGCCCCCGGCATTGCTCACCAGATCATGATTGGTCGCTACGATCTCTGCACCCAAGACGGCCTGGCGGTCATGCTTGAAACCTGGGACTCAGTCCGTCGTCCCGGCATGACACTGACCATCAAGATCTGGCCACCTCCAGTTCCACCAGGTCCACCTCGGCCCAGGATGTATCCACCCCCACCCCCACCACCGGGCTACGTTGCGCCGGCTAAGAAATATCGCGAAGAGATGAGGGAGACCTATCATGAGATGGTCGAGTTGCTTGGCCTCGCTGAAGGGTGGATCCCAGACCAGGAGACTGTCAAGTCTGGACTGGGAGATCTTTTGCGTCTGTGGACCAATGCTATTGATCCCCATACGGAGGATTGCTCGGATTGTGCATCGTTCATGATGGGTTATAGCTCTTCGAGCTCTGAGTATAGTGACTAAGATACGGGTGATATCGGCAAGAAGATTTCCTTTGTTAAGTGTTTATGTTTACCTTGATGACCAAATTGATGATCTGATTTGCGAGAACCTTTTTGTCTGGAATAGCCGCGGTATTAGTGAACAGTTGCCAATTGCACAACGCATAAGCGCAATGCATGTTCAAGCTGAATGTTTATTTGGGTCTAGCAGATACGTAACTCATGCAGTGACATAGTATTCTGTTCCCTAATCTTACCGTCATTCCTTCTAGAACGCGGGAATGCTTCCAAACATGACCCGATCTGGCCGATTCAACGGAAACACCATAATGAATTATAATGACACCTTTTCCGTCAAACTCAAACGCGCATAAACCTTATCGGCCTACCCATCAATTAAAGTCCCTAGTGATGGTGAAATATCAATACTCTACGTAATGAGCCGCTCTAGACCCCTTGACCAACAACTATCGACGAATAAATGGCGAGATTATTCAACGTGATGATTCGCCATCGTCTCCACTGCATTCGCCCCTAACGAGTCGAGAAGCCGACAAACGGAGGTTAGACCTTTTTTCTTGCCGCTAGAAGCTCCACATCAGCTGTCTCCAAGCCCCATATTCTTCCCCATTCTCACTACGCTCCAGGGGACGCCGCGCGCTAGCAGTGAAAACTTCGAATTGCGCAATCGGAGCCTTGTAAGAAAGAAAAAATGGATTGAATAGTACCGTGATTAAATACAGAAACAAAGATCTATTTTCTTGGCGATGGAATATCTCTCCTCTCCACATTCTCTCCTTCTTTTGGTGATATCAACATGACGTCTACTAAGGGTCTTGACGTTGATGCTATTCAGGCTGCTCCGCCCCTGGTGCAGAACCATGAGACGGACGATGAGAAGCCTGTTCTCAACACAGGAGGCCATGGGCCTACGCAGCGAAGGCTGAAGGACTATCACATCACTTGGATTGGTCTTTGCAGTGGTATCGGTACGGGTTTGTTTATTGGAACTGGTTCGGCTTATGCCAGTGCTGGTCCTGCTGGTCTGCTTCTGGCGTACATCGTCGTTGGTGCTGTTCTTTGGTGTGTTATGCAGAGTATCTCTGAGCTCGCGACACTGGTAAGATCCCTTGATCGGCTTGCGTCATCGTGATACTGACCTGTGACTATAGTTCCCTACTGCTGGTTCATTCCCTCACTGGGCTACTCGCTTCATTGACCCTTCAGTCGGTTTCTCACTCGCCATCTCATACGGTTACTGCTACACCATTGCCATTGCCTCCGAATGCTCAGCCGCCGCCATTCTCGTCAGCTACTGGACAGATCTCACTCCCGCAGTAGTGATCACCATCAGTCTTGTTCTCATCCTGTGGATCAACTTGATGAACGTCCGATTCTTTGGTGAGACTGAAGTCATCACTGGTGGCATCAAGGTCCTCTGTTTCCTCGGTCTTGTTATTGTCGCGATTGTCATCACTGCCGGCGGTGGTCCCAACCACAAGTCCATTGGCTTCAAGTACTGGCACAACCCTGGTGCTTGGGTCGACTACAATGGCATCACTGGCTCAACCGGACACTTCCTCGGCTTCCTCTCCGCATTCGTCAACGCCTCCTTCTCTTTCGTCGGTGTTGAGACCGTCGTCATCACCGCTGCCGAGTCCGTGAACCCTCACAAGGCTATCCCCAAGGCCGCCAACCGTGTCACATACCGTATTGGCTTCTTCTACGTCCTCGGCGCGTTTCTTATCGGACTCATCGTTGATCCTCGCAATGCTGACCTTGTTTCTGGTTCTGGCAACGCCAAGAGCTCCCCATGGGTCATCGCCATCCAAACCGCTGGTATCAAGGTCCTCCCTTCCATCGTCAACGCCTGTGTCCTGATCTCTGCCTGGTCTGCTGGTAACTCTTACTGCTGGGTTGGCTCGCGTATGATCCTCGCCATGACCACTGATCGACAACTCCCTCAGTTCTTCGCCCGCACCACCTCAAAAGGTGTTCCCTACGTAGCAGTTATTGCTGCCTGGCTGTTTGGACCCTTAGCGTATCTGAGTAAGTCCCTCTTGTCATCATATTCATCTTTGAATGTCGTACTAATAATCACTAGGTCTTGGTTCTGGTGGCGCTTCTCAGGCTTTCTCTTGGCTTCTCAACCTCAGCACAGTCGCAGGCCTCATCGCATGGGGAACCCTCTGCTTCTGCTACCTCCGCTTCTATCGCGCCATGAAGGTTCAGGGCGTCGACCGCAACACCCTCCCCTGGAAGGCCCCTTGGCAGCCTTACACCGCCTGGTTCGGTGGTATTGGTTCCATCGTCATTACTCTCGTTGCTGGATTCCCTGTCTTCCTCAAGGGTAACTGGAAGACTGCCGATTTCGTTGCCTCATATGTCGGCATCCCGATCTTCATTGTTCCCATCATCGCATGGAAGCTGTATCACCGCACCAAGGTTCTACGAGCCCATGAGATTGACTTGTGGTCTGGTCGTTTATCTGACGATGCCATCTCAGCCCATGACACTGAGCGGGAGCATGTTTGAGCGCTCCCTTCGCATATTACGGATCTTCAAAAGCTCTTGCATAGATTTCTGTTTAAAGGCCTTACTGCACCATAGTTGTAGGCTATACTTAAAATTAATTACTTAGAATTAGAAGCATATATAGACAGGCGATATCAACCCAATAGAACTGGACATTCTGGCTTGACAATAATCCACGGTTTTATGACATCACGCAGAGCGATGAGTGCCTTAATCACAAATGCTAATGTGGCGTTCTCATTTTTGCGCGCTGAACAACAAACCTAGCTTCAGTCTATTGCCAAACAAGTCCTTGGTCAAAATCGACCTGCTCTGGTGTAGTTGCAGTAGGGCATAATATTACAATACCATTCTCTTTATCCTCTTGGCCTGGAATTGGATGATCAATGTTGAGATCAGCCATCATCACTCCGACCTGAGCAGCTCGTTAGCCAAAGCGCAAAGTCAGAACAGTGGACGTCGCAGCTTACCTTCCCAACAGTCCCTTGATCAACACCAGAAGCTCTCAACGTTTGAGCTAGTCGAACAGCCAAAGACGCCGCGAACATGTTATTCTTGCCTACTTCAACCATGACAGTCATGAGAGCTGTAAAGTTGGCCTCGCTTTGAAGATCGCCAGTCGTGAGGAAGTCCGACAAGAAAAATGATGCCGCAATGAATGACGCAAACGAGACCAGTGGATTGCGGAACCTCGTGTTCAGATCTGTGACCAAAGCAACAGTGATCATGATTTGAACCGCCGATTCCATCACTCTCGCTTTCGTAGTGGGCAGCGCAGCCATATCCACTTGTGATCTTGTCAATGCAGATTGATGAATGCATATCAGGGCCGTATGTAACTGGAGGTTGATGAGTACAGCTTCGGGGCTTTCCATGTTCTCTGGGCATCTGAGATCCAACGGTAGTGTCGCGAATGCATTCGTGACTGCTTCATCGAGTTGTTGGAGTTGCTCCCAGTCATTGTTGTCCTCATCTTCTTCGACATTTCTGGAGAAGTTGAAGCACTCGTTGAAGAGATGGACTGCGACTACTCTGCAGGCGCTTGTAGAGAGCTCATACATACCCTGTCCTAGGGCTTGTCTGAGAGTCAGTGTGGCTATTGGGGTATTCGACAACAATGCATCTATGGATGACGGGAGTCGCGTTTGTATCTAGTTGGGTCAGATGCAAGGATCAAATGCTGAGGAATTGACTGTACTCACGCTCCTCCAATCCATCATGGTCGGCCATCCGCCTGTGCTGCTTGTGATACGATCAGTTGTGAAAATGACCCAGAAGGTTTTTCTGCGCTCTTCCTCCTCTGTGAAGTCCAACGCAATGGGGAGTGTCAGGCCTGCTGCATTCTTCCCGTCGAGTCGGTGCAGTCCAAGGATTTGGGCTAACCGGATAGCCCTGGCTATACTCATCGACGCTCTGGAGAACCAGAGATGCTGCGCCTCAAAATGGCTCATGAGAACCCAAGCTTGGCAATGCGCCAGTGATATCTGGTCGCTATCGCTCTGCTTCTGGTCAATGTCATGCTTCAAACGTCGCTCTGGGAGCAACTCACCTTCATCTCATCGGCTTGGATGTACTGACGCGCGCGCACATAGAATGCTTCAGCCATGTGCTTGTAAGTAGGCGATGCGCTTGCTCCAGCGGCGAGGATGGCATACTGCAGGCACATGGGTGGCTGCATATGAGCAGGCCGGTAGAGAGAGGCGATGTACCTCTCGCCATGGATCATAAACGAATCGGATTGAAGTTTGGTAAAGTATATCGACGTTCTGACGCGTCAAATTAGTCATTCGTCTCCGTAAGTCATTTGTGAGGTCATACAGCTCATCGACCAAATGAGGAGGCGGCAGGCCCTCAAATCGGCCAGTGTCAACAAGTTCTGTGCTGGTACTAAACGGCTGGAATTCCGGCGGGCTGCTCTGTGCTTCTAATCTGGCCTCCAAGTCTCCTACAAGCACTGTCAATGAACCAAATCTTGGAGTGAAGCTGTCCCCACTTCCACTTACGGATGCGACTCTGCATATCCCGAAGTCGCGGTCTGTTGGCGGGATTAATTACGGGCTTCTTCCTCGCCGAGGGATAATCGCAGGCTTCGCCAACCTTGACGCATCGGCTGCAGGTTGGTAACACCCTATTACATTTCAACTTGCGCACTCTACATCGTTGGCATGACCATGGCGACAGCGGCCCCAGATCAGATTCGGAGCTTGAGGGTGCCTGTGGCGATTGAGATTGAGAGGGCCTAAAGGGCGACCCCTCGGACACGGACATGGTCTAGTGGCGTCGGCGGGGTACGTCTTGGCGAACAGGACAGGACCTGATAACGAAGGCCTATAACAGGCGCTGGATTATTGTTGCAGATCGAGATGGTACGATCGAGACTATGTTTGTTTCGGGGGAAAGGATAGAGAGTCGGTTTTTGATCAGAACATGTTGCTCTTTGCTCTCTGACTTGTGATGAGCTGCGGGGAGAACGTCAGCATGCCTTCCTGTTTTGGGTTACTCTGGATCCTGCCATGGTGTCTTTCTTATCTTATCTCGCCATGGCCATACCCATACA
Organism: Fusarium sp. NRRL 25184; assembly: GCA_013755755.1. Lineage (NCBI taxonomy): Eukaryota > Fungi > Ascomycota > Sordariomycetes > Hypocreales > Nectriaceae > Fusarium > Fusarium sp. NRRL 25184. Next base: position 10,427 of record JABSSZ010000038.1, on the reverse strand, counting down.
ATTTACTATATACAAGCTTAAATTTAGCCAACCTCAAGAACTCACTCTACAGTTGCATACATCAGAGGAGATGCCTCTAATTATCACAGTCAATCAATCTTGCCTCTCGCGACACTTGCTTTCGCTCATGACCTTGCTGCCCACCACTTGGCCTCGTCTCGTTATCGCCATTTCATAAAGGTTCATCACCCCAATCACTCTACTTCAATGCATCGCTGTCTTAGAACAGTTAAAGCCCAATAAACACTGCGTCACGAACAAGTTGGCGAGCAAAAGGTCTCGACTATAACCGTCCGTGCCCGCATCGCATCGGGACATCGCACATACTAGGACTTTAAGCATATCAAAAAGCTTCTAGACTATCGAAGATCATCATCACTTTCCTTTACAAGTCACCAATCCCGACAAATAACGCGCCCCGATTCGCTGAATCCCCAGCGCCTAGAGATCATCAGGAACCTTTGCACTGCCGGCCAAACTAACATCACAGCGATAATGCACCAAGCGACAGGGGTCCAGCCAAATGGAGCTGCCCCTTTGGGAAAGGCGAATGGGAGCTTCCGTGCTTGGGATGTTGTATCACATATATCACCTACCTTTTTTGAAGCTGTCGTCCGCATGGCATCATTCGCAGAAGTTCTTCGAGATAGAGGGTCTGCTGATCCGACTATAGTATCAACATATGTCGTCTTGGCTAACTATAAATTCGAGGCCATAACCGCTCTGTGAAACTAATCACCCCGCACCTCAAATCATCCTTCTTCACTGACAAGATGCGGTCCTCTCTTCTTCTCGCTCTTCTCCCTCTAGCTGTCGCCACGGCTGTTCCCAGCTCCAAGAAGGTTGACTACAATGGCTTCAAGAGCCTGCGTGTCACTCTTCCCAAGGACGCCAAGAATGCTATAGCCGAGATCAACAAGCTCTCTGCTACCATCCTCAACCCCGGTGCGAAGGAGGAGCTAGACATTGTCGTTTCTCCTGACAACATCGATGCTGTCACCAAGATTGCTTCCGAGACCACTGTCCTCGTTGAGGATGTTGGTGCTGCTCTTGCTGAGGAGGAGACCTCTGAGATCTACGCTGGTGAGTATTCCAAGCAACGCATGAAACGCCAAGGAGCTAACATCTGTGCAGTCCCCAGTGAAACCTGGTTCACCGCCTATCACAGCTACGCTGATCACCTCCAATTCCTGACGGACCTCCAGTCCAGCTTCCCCAGCCAGTCTGAGATTGTGACTCTTGGCAACTCTTTCCAGGGTCGTGCTCTCACTGGTATTCACATCTGGGGTAGCGGTGGTAAGGGCTCCAAGCCCGCCATTGTCTTCCACGGCACTGTCCACGCTCGCGAGTGGATCGCCACCATGGTATGTCTACCTCAACGGTAATATGATGGGAATTATAACTGATGATTGAGTAGACTACCGAGTACATGGCCTACCAGCTCTTGACCAAGTACAGCAGCGACTCTGCTGTCAAGGCTCTCGTCGACAAGTTCGACTTCTACATCACCCCCGTTGTCAACCCCGATGGTAAGCCTCATCCATTTCCTCATCCACTAGCCTTACTAATCAAGCGTCTAGGCTTCGTTTACACTCAGACCACCAACCGTCTCTGGCGCAAGAACCGACAGACTGTCTCTGGAAACTCCTGCGTCGGTCGTGACATTAACCGCAACTGGCCTTACAAGTGGGAGCTCACTGGCGGCGCCTCCACCAACCCCTGTGACGAGACCTACAAAGGACAGGCTGCTGGTGACAGCCCTGAGCTCAAGGCCATCAAGGGCCAGATTGACTCTCTTGCTGCTGGCAAGGGTATCACCTTCTACGTTGACTTCCACTCTTATGGACAGTACGTCCTCTGGCGTAAGTTCTCTTGATAATCCGTTGGTTCTCTTGATCAATACTAATGATATCTCTAGCCTATGGCTACGACTGCAGCTTCGTCGCCCCTGAGGAGGCCGCCCTCAAGACCGTTGGTACCCGCATCACCAACGCCATCCGAACCAACTCTGGTCAGACTTACACTGCTGGTAACTCTTGCCGCGCTCTGTATGCCACCACTGGTGACAGTCTCGACTACATCCAGGGTGTTGCCAAGGCCAAGTACTCTTACACCATCGAGCTCCGTGACCGCGGCACCTATGGCTTCAGCTTGCCCGCCAGCCAGATCCAGGCTACTGTCCGCGAGACTTGGGCTGGCATCGTTGCTGGTCTTACTGGTCTGTAAGCGGCAGGTTGGTATTGATGTCGTGTCACATATTTATCACGATGGATGATTATGAAGAGAAAGGGCAGATTGTTACCTGAAAAGGTTCAGGAAGATTTGTTGGCTTTGGCCAAAGTACATATTACTTAAAATACATATATGATTCTCAACCATTGTACCACAAACATCTGAACTACTCAAAGATTGGTGAGCACTAGTAGCTTACTCGCAAGGAGGCAAAACTTGGGACCTTTTTCCTAAGGGATGACCAGACTTAGGAAAGTTTAGTATATCTTAGGAGGGCTTTAGACCAGTTTATTTTAGCATCCTGACTCTTCCTTGCTCCCTGAGGACTCGATAACCCAATTCCAATGTTATCCTCCTTATTTCTTGGTGATGCTTCCATCGATGTTCACAGCCTGGCCTTCGATGTCCGCGAACTTCTCTCCGAGTGCTGCCTGTTGCTCCGCAATCTCGTCTGCGGGGATCCTGTCGGGCGTAGTGTTGACGAGCATGATCATGGGCAGAATCGAAGCGCCGAGCAAGCCAAAGGTCACACAACTGAACAGCGTTAGAACCTAAGACTTGAAATTGTTTACACCGGGGATACTTACAATCCGACAAGAGGGTCACTCTTAGTCTGAGTGTTCATGCCATATGCGATAGCCTGACCGATGGCCTCAAGACATCGGAACGCAGCTCCATTTCGGACATTCTCTAAATAAGGCGTCAGTATTATTATGTCTTACGTTATGCATGTTGTCTATATCTCACCTTGTGCATCAGTCGCGAACGATGACAGAAGCCAGTACATGTAGGACTGAGACAGGGGTCCTGTAGTCTGCACGAAGAAATATGGCAAGAAGGAGGTGGCGAAGAGGCTGTCATCCCAGTCGATAGCTCCTGGGTCGTTGCGGTCAAATCGAGCTTGCATGATGATGGACCAGATGTAGACTCCAACGTTGAGAATGACAACAGTATAGAGGCCGATCTGGGCGCGGCGACGTTGGGCCAATTTCTTAGCATCGAGAATGAAGCCGAGGCCAAAGCAGCCAACGCTGTACTCCTGTCAGTACAGTCAAATTCACTCGTATGGATTACTTACATGCAAAAGAATGGTGAGATGAGCGACGAAAGCGCACGGGCACGAACGGTGAAGTGGATGCCGAGATAAGTTGACCAGGAACCGCTACATCAGTGTTAGTTGCTGGTTCTCATGTAGTATTGAAGCAATCCTACCTGTAGAAGAAAGACCAGACCGCCCAAATCGACGACAGAATGATGAGCCGCGAGGTCATGGTCTTTGCGATGCGCTTAACCTCAAGCTTCGTGGAGAGGGTCTCGGCAGTAACGATCTTGGTACCATCAGATCGAATAACATGCTCAAAGGGCGTGATCATAAATGCGAATGGAAGACTGTACAAATCCGTTAGTCATGGTCTGGGCCTTGAATCCTGTAGTGTTACTTACGCTAGACACTCAATAATGAGGAACGCAACGTAGGTATCTGGGGTAACTCCGCCACTAACACCCTTCTCGTGGTTCTTCGACAGGCTTGTCATATGTCAGCAAGTTTCGTTACCAGGTATCGAGGAGACTTACTTGATCGCACCGCCAACTAGCTGGCCAAGGTTTCGGGACACAATCCAGAGGGCCAGGTATTTTCCACGGGCTCCAGAAGGGGCGAGGGTCATGATGGCACCAGCTTCAGCAACATACCAACAGCCCGTACCGATTCCGCCGATAGCGCCACTGAGGATGAGATACTACGTATTGTCAGCTATCAGGGGAGTCATGCACGGCGGAGTACTAACCCATTGGTTGCCAAACTTGCTGTTGCAGTAGTATGCGGAACCCTGGATGGGGAAGGACAAAGAGCCTAGGACGAGAGCCCATTTGACTCCGATCTTGTTAACGATAGGACCTCCCATGAAGCAGGCTAGACATTTGTGTTAGTTTCGTCCCGATAACATCTGATGGGTACATACTGAAGGCAAGGGCAGCATATCGAAGTGCAGTTGCGATGTTAGAAACCTGCGGCGTTGCAAGACCACCGCCACCGAGGCCTAGAAGAAGTCAGTACCAGTACGTTGAAGCCTCGACTCTAATGACTGACCAGCAATGGCATCCGACATGGCTGGACCACAGAAAGCCTGAATACTCAGGAGAATCATCTGGGTCAAACTGTGGTGCCATATGTATTTCCATCTTGGGATATCTCTTGTTGTGCTCACATCAGCAGCTCGCACCGAAGGCTGAGGCGATGGAGCCCTGTCAGAGGGAGAAACTGCAGTCTTGTTGTCGGCCATTGTTGATGGCTTGGATCGCTGGATGGATGGAAGAAAGTCAGTCTTGATGGCGACGAGTGACTGACTTATATATGCCGATCTCAGGACTAACAACCTCCCTCCTGCCGCTATCGCAGCTTCCCCACGGGGTAGGTCATTTTCCTCCGCTTAAGAATGCGACTGTGAAGGTCCAAGCGAAGACAATCAACGTTTGTATCTTGAGCCAATCGGTGCTTGGCCGAGGCTTGTTTACCCGGCTTCGACGCGAGGTGGACCCGCTTCTTTATCATGTCTTCATCTCTTATCGGATAAGTCCCAAACGCCAGATGTTGCGCGATAATAGGAGGGAAGGTCCAAGCGAGACTGTCAGCGATAACATCATGATGGAATATGATACTACGCATGACCTAGGAGAAATAGCTCGAATTAGGTTTCGGCTGGACTCATCTCCTCTACAGGACGTAGATCAATAAGACGGACCTAATCTTCATTGAATTATTGATCCCAGTGCTTGGTATCAAGTCCAACCAGTCTAGGCTCAGTGCCATCAAATTAGAGCGGAAGCATGGGCAAAAGCCCTCGCTTGGACTTTCTATATCATTATAGTCAACAGAAAAATGTGTTCATTAATGGTAGCTCGTTTCTCAATGAGATTAAACCATTATCTAGTATAACATTCTAATTCATGGTTGTTGATGTTGATGAGGTTCTAGTTAAGCTTACCCTAAAGGTTGGCGACTGTGGGCCCAGCTCCCCCTCATCGTAAACAAAGCCGGCGAACTTGATCATGAATCATGCACCATTAGCGGCTTAACAGTTTGGCACGGTTTGCACATACACTTATGCTATGGCTATAACATGTCGCTCAACCCCCACGGATTATTTGCACCGCATGCATTGTGTTCTGAATTTGCCCGCCCTAGCAGCACAATGCAAAAAAAGTCAAGTCAGAAAGCCGAACGTGATTGAAAAAGCATTTCTTTATAAAAAGTGCAAAAATGAATCCCCGAAACCTGGATCGAACAAGTGACCTTTCGGTGTCAGATTAACAATTACAGCCGAACGCTCTTCCAGCTGAGCTATTCGGGGATGATCTCCGAATCCGGAGGAATAGCTATTGGTGCGGGGAGAGTCGCAAACTTCAACTCAAGTACCTGGTCTCGAACTAACTTCTCACTTTCCCCACCAGCCGAGCATCATTCAGACAGGGTTGATGCGATCAATCAATGCGTACAGAATCGTGGTCTCAACCCTGCATCCTTCTCCCTTCCTTGTCGCCCGCCTGAAGCCCGGCCGGAGACATTGCTCTATCTCAGGAGACTCAACACCAGTCATATTGTGCTGACTGATGATTTCATATGCCACGCGACAAAGGGTCGTAGATTCTCCAACGGCGACTGGGGGTAGGCGATCGTCCTTATCATAATGCAGAACCGTAGAAAACATATTAGACGCGAGTGCATCGGCTGGCGGTATCTCAAAAAATGGTGTGACGGCGTTTTTATCCAGATCCTGATGTCTAGAACGCTGATCGATGGTTGTAATCGGTTCATCACAGCTACCAGTAGATGTCCCAAGCTCAACTGGAAGCTCGGCTTGCCCAGGGATGAACACGGGGCGATGTGCAGCAAGAAGAGATTCGAGCTCACGGATGCGCGCCTGAGCTGTTCGTAACTCTTGCTGCGTCGCCCTCAACTGAGCCTCAAGAGACTCAGTGCGGGCTTTGGCACGCGCGCGATGACGACGTTGATTATCGCGCACCCGAGTGGGGTTGGGGTTCAGCGTCCATTTTGTCACGTTTGGGGTTTTGTCTGTGAATTTCATGATGCAGACCAGCGAATGTATCTCGGAGCCGTAAAACAGTGATATGAATACGGTAATTGCAGAGGTGGCGGGTCATCGTGGTGACATATCATTTCATTGCCCCATGCGGTTACAAACCGTGACATATCGAAGAATTTCCTCTTCTGGCATGATTGTTACCTTCCCCAATGTCTTTGATTGGTTCAATCTTGCTGAATCATCAAACTTGCTCTGGAAACTGGGAGTGTTTGACCTACCTTAAAAGTGTAGGCTTGACCCTCTCATCTTATACTGAAATATTTCCTTTAAGTTTCGCTTCCTCAATATCTGGACTCCCCTTCCACCAAAAGAGTGGCTGCCATGAATAATCAAGATATTTATACCCGAGTTGGCGAGCGATGTGGGAGTGCAGCCAAGGGTTCCAATGCAACATACAGCACCAATGTCGCGAAAGCCTTTGGCTATTCGAACGAGGACCTTGACTCCATCCCCAAGGATGCTAACTTGGGACTGAGCTGCGGCACGCCTTTGGCAATTGCCTCACTAAAAGAAGTAGGCACAGTATCCACCATGTTGCAAAAGACAGAGCTGAAACTTTTAGGGCGAGACTGTTATCGACCTGGGAAGTGGTGCTGGACTCGATGTATTCCTCTCCGCCAACAAAATCGGCCTGACCGGTAAGGCTATTGGTGTTGATATGAACAAGGTGAGTGGCATGATTGAACCGCCATCACTTCTGACTCGGAGTAGAACATGCTCGCCAAAGCCAGGAGGCTCAAAGCAGATCGATCGATGGAAAACGTTGAATTCGTTGAGTCTCGCATCACCGACATAGCCTTGGAAGACAGCATTGCCGATTGCATCATCTCCAACTGTGTCGTCAACCTGGTACCTCATGATGAGAAACAAAAAGCCTTTGACGAAATGCATCGTCTGCTCAAGCCGGGAGGCCGAGTCGCCATATCCGATATACTGGCGAGGAAGCCACTTTCCGATGATATTAGAAACAGCATGGCCCTGTATGTCGGATGCATCGCTGGAGCTAGCCAAGTCGCGGAGTATGAAGAGTACCTGAAACGTGCAGGCTTCAATGGTGAGTAGTTCTATACTTATATGGAGTATCAGCTGACCTTATCAACCTGTAGATATTCTAATCACTGATACGAAAAGTGACTTGAACGTATACCTTGACGCGTCATCTGATGTCGCAGCGGGCGGATGTTGCTCAGTCCCAGGGAATATGGCAGTTGACCTCAAAGGACAAGATCTCAACGAATGGGCCGGTATGTAAGATCTGATCACTTGAACATGATACAAAGCTGACATTGGAGTTTGGAGGATCATTCAAGATTTATGCTATGAAGTAGGTAGAAATCTTTGACCAGGAGGCAGAGCTTGCAGACCATGGAAGACCACAACAAAAGCAAAAAGTAAGAAGTCCATAAGACGTCTAGCTGGCTGAATTCATTACTGTTAAAAGCTGTCTTCATCTTTGATATATCTGCAAGAATTACTTATTACCAACAGCAATAAGCATAACTATATAAAAGAGACTGAGAAGCTCTTAGTGTCCAAGTTCTCTGTAGTAATATAAAAGCAGTCGATGCCTGATCTCAAGCTCCGACGACTAACCGAGCTCAATAATCATATGCGCGAGGATCTTGAGCGAGAGCGTATTCCCATTAGCACGGCATCAAAGAGGTCAGTATAAACACTAAGTCCTTCCTCTTAATTCCAGTCACGTATGCAGCTTTAGTAAAAACTTAGGATTTTTAACAACGGTAGGTTTCAATTTCGGTTCGTTGACTACTAGCAGCTAGCATAAACGCCAAGTCTTTGTTCTCAATCCCAGTCCCCATCCCAGGTCACCATGCCCTGTTTAATCCTTGACGCCATCCTTCAATCCCAATCCCATAAGGCAAAGTTTGGTTCAAGATACTGTTGTAAAGTTGAAAGAAATACGCCGGATGTTGCCATAAAAGTTCACCAATAGACTTGAACGCCATGTCGATATCTAGGGTTTTATCAAGCGCTTCCAGAAATCCAGGGGAATAGCTTCCTGTAGCTTCTTGACGTTTAGAAAACCCAGACTTCTTTCAATGACAGATTCAGCTGAGCCTCCCTGCGCCTCATCTTTTGGAGCGACCCTAGTGGCTTCCTCGGAATAATCAATGCTACCAGAAAGGCTGTCATCTTGTTTGCTAGACTCTTCAGTGGCATCATTATCAGATGTAGTGGCATTTAAATCTCCAGACTCTGCACCGGCACTATCATCAGAAGCACCGGCATCCTCTTTGCCCATACCATTCTTGTCACTATTGTCGTTGGACACGGCAAGATCCTCCTTGTCAGACTCCTTAACAGTCTTACTAGAATGGCCCATTTGAACGTAGCGGATACGAGCCCTTTTCTGGGCCACTTCCTCTGCGGTGCACTCGCGCTTCTTGCCCAAAGAAGTTTGGGATTTAGCATAAGACTGTCCCTTGCGGTTTCCAGGTGCGTGTCCAGTCTTCTTACGGCGAGTGACAAATTCGAGCTGCATAGTAATGCTCTTCTCGTCCAATGCGTCGCTGTCGGTGGACGAGAACCTGAGGGTTGTTGCTATCTTTCTGACTGTGTCAAGCTCATTGACTCGGAGGCGACTCTTCTCCTGTAACTCCTTCAACTCATTGTCGAGTTTCTCGAGAGCCTCCGCGTCACCTGTTCTCTTGGCATCCTTGCGACGGCGCTTCAGATCGGAGTCAGTCAAGCCAGCACGTGTCCATTCGTTGATCTTTTTTTTAAGAGCGCTGGGAATGTTGGCTTCTCCCTTGTACATCGTGATGACGCCCAAGAGGTAGCCAGGCTCAAAGTTGTCCTTAATCAAGGCCTCCCGGAACTTGCGATACCAGGGGTGCTGGCTCATGTTGTACCCGTGGACCTGACTTGTCGCCTTGTTTTCGCTGGAAGATGGAGTCATGAGGTCAAGTCTGAGGTGGAGTAAGCAGGCTGTTGGTAAAATCGAGAAATAGGAGAGTGGGACTCAGAGAGGCTTCTGAATGGGTTGGGAAGAAATAGAATGGTTTGATGCAGGCTCCGTAAAAAGGGGCTGGAGATGATTGATGGGAGCCAGGGTTAAAAGGTTAGTTCTGCGATTGTACACAAGCGTAAAGCTTCTGATTTTACGGCCGTGTTGATACCCAGGCAACTTGTTTATTGGTGAGCTTTAGAGTGGTTTGTGGTATCTGTGTGGAAAAAAAGTGCAGTGCTTTTGTCTTGCGCCTTGTTCAGGTAGGGGCGAACATGAGGAGGGAACTCTGGCCAGAAGAATACATACCTGAGGAGTCTGGAATAATGTCGCGATTGGTTTCTATTGTCATGTAGGGTTTCTTGGTCCCTTGATCGTGCCCAACAGCCCCGTCGATATTGTGTTGATGTAGGGTTGAGGTTTGCTGGCAAGAGGTGAAGTTGTTGAAGGGTTGAAGTTTAGCAGAGAGAAGAAATGTTCAAGAGATTGAAGTTCAGATGAGCATATAACGCTAGTGCATTGTCCTTAGGGTCATCTTAGGATCCATAGCCCAGAATAAAGAGGATTTTACCAACCTTGAGAATTTATTGCTTGATGGTGAGCGGCCTTTTAACACATTTCCTGTCACTTTACCTATTCCTAGATATTTGGACTGGTTAAGTTTGACTTGAGAGGAATAATTCAAAAGAGACTTATCCCTTGTCCGACAGTTGTTATTGAAGGAACTGAGAAAGTTAGGGCTGGCTGAAATATGGCTCTGCTATGAAGTCGATGTTAAAAGGAGAGACAAGTATGAGGGAGTGCTTGAATTATTTGATAGAGAATAATTATAACAGTTAATAGTATAAAAGATTCATAAGAGCAGGTAAATTCACCCTATGTAGAAAAAAGAAGATATAATTCTATAGTAAAAGTCAGTAATATTGTTCAGCTTTATCATAGGGACAAGAATGAAGGCCAAGGTTCTAAGTAAGATAAATTAATTACAACTTGGCAACACATGTACTGTAAAAGTGATGCAATAATTGATTATGTTTGAGAGTCTCCTCCGGTTTGTAATTAATAGAACCAGTATTTTACCATAAATCTGAACCCATTCGTTCTTCCCAGGCACAGTGCTATTC